>MJUU01008377.1:15186-27963 GCA_002080025.1 Modiolus philippinarum | reverse complement strand
TATGAACAAGACATATAGTACAAAACGTGACGTCAGCTTAGCAACCCGCACGTGACGCCTTCACAGTGACCTAATAATTAGTTCGGTGATACTGGAATAATCAGTGTGCTAAAGAAATGACGTATGTTCTGTTTTAGCTAATATAAGTAAGCATGAACATAAATAGATGATAAAACGGGGAATATAATTTTTGTCTAGCGCTTCCATAAAAATGTGTTTGGTATGTTATTGAAAAAGGATAGAGTGGGGCGCTCATTTTCGCCGTGGACGCATTTTCGCCGTTTGATCTTTTTTTTTTCGGGAATGGTCGCGTGCATTTTCCAAGCGATTGTCAATAATGGAAGCCATAGATCGTTTCACCAAGTAGAGGAAAGTTTTAACTATGTTTTGATGTTCATAAATTCAGAGAGGTGAGTTTAACAATAAGAAAGGTGCACAAAGAACAGAATACAATAATAATGACAAAGTTAGTTGGTTGTAACACAGCAAAAGCCTCCGTTTTCATATTTCAAACATCACGGACATCACTGAGTGAACTTTGCATATCGATGTCAGATTCAATCATAAAAAAACTGGCCTATAGAACCTCTATGCGGTTCATTTTTTACCATATCAATACTTTCTTTCGTTTTTTATTTTCACTTTAGCAGGAAACGCACAATATTTACATTTGACGTCATGACATTTATATTCTAATTCCGGATACGGGTGACGCATGATTTATTTTCCGACACTCGCTAACGTCTTTTGCACTGATTTTGAATTTGGATCGCCAGACTAAACCTTAAAAGTCGACCAGGGATGACCGGGATCTGGAAAATATAGGTCGGGTTCAATAACCGGACAAATAAATTGCCGAGCAAGAACCAAACATCATAAATCCAGAATATAAATGGACCGTGGCATTAAATTTTCGGGTGATTTAATTTGCCTAGAAAAATTATTCATTTTTATGTCAATCTCGAACAAGTTGTTTATTTTCACCAAATGTCACAAAGTATTTATTTGTATATAAACCACTATTTTTTGTTCAAATATACATTGAATTATTTATCGCCATGACAAGTGGTACTATAAAATTTATTTTCACTTGAACTTAGGTTAAATAATTAACTTACATTCCACCTTAAAATAAAATGGTCGTCCCCTTAGGATCACATTTAGACATCGAACGTAAATGGCGAAGAAGAAAGAAACAGAATATGTGTAAACGCCACAAGAAAATGAAGCAAATTATGACACAATAAGAACAATTTTTTATAAACAACAATTTCATTGGTCCTATAATTATTTTGGTGCTGACAAAATTAAGAAATAAAACATGGCCGCCATACTATATTGTCGTTATAACATGGGCTTGAGTTGTTTTTGCAAATATTTTATCCCGAGCGTTAGCGAGGGGTAAAATATGCAAAAACAACGAAAGCCCATGTTATAATGACAATATAGTATTTGGCGGGTATGATTTATTTCGATTCTGATATGGAAATTTCACCCATTTTATACCCGAAGCGAGCAGCGACTATCTAATGGTTCAGTAACATTTTGATTTTGATAAACAAATACAAAGACAAAAAACTTTCCACAAATACAACAAAAACTTACTTTCGTTTGATGAAATTGCTTATTTAACTGTAGAAAATGCCCCAAGCCTTCTTAATCTCCATTCAAACTTTCCAACCGACGCTGCTTACGAACCGGACATTACGATGTTATTTGTGACGTCACAAGTAGGAAAATTATAGTTTGTCCCGAACACTGCCTTTTCAAGTAAAAAAATCCCATAATGAATTTCGGAAACAAATTTAATTAAAAAAGTTGTTAGTGGATGGTAGATGATTTTGACAGTTAAAATGAAAAATAGATTCAAAATATGCAACAGAAACTATGCATCTTTTGCGCATGTGCTAAGAGTGTTATATTGGTATTATAACATGACTCTATTTACAAAGCTAATACAGGAAGCCATATTAGAATTATAATATGTACCTGTTTGGAGAAAACGCATTTTTGCAATATACACATTCCTGCTTATTGTTGCATTTTGAAAAGGCAAAAATTGAAACTATCATGCATTTATTAGTAAACATATTATATAGGAAAAAGAACGGAAACGGGGAATGTGTCAAAAGAGACAACGACCCAAAGGGGAGTAATAACAACTCAAAGCCACCATATGATCTTCAATGAACGGTGAGGAAACCCCACACCCAACGGCAGGTCGGAGTTGGCCCCTAAATAAAGAGTAATCAAGTTCAGCGAAATAAACATCATCCTAGACTCCCATAGACATACAGTGAACTGACTAGAAAACAGACAAGACACACAAAGGCTTAATAAATTTCCTGACTAAGGACAGGCGCAAACCTGCTGCGGCGGGGTTAAACTAGTTTTATCGGATCCAAACCTTCCCCCTATAGCCAATGTGATAAATAAAAAAAAACAATCGTAACAACAGTAAAATTCAGTTGGCAACATGACTGAATCAATTGGGGGTATATCATCATAGAACATCAGGATATTCAGTAAAAAAATACATGATTGTCCAGAAAAAAAGGAGGGGTTCCAACCCCTGGAACACCCCGTCTGGATCCGCCAATGGCAACAATAAAAGTGTTGTTCCTTTGCTTGTTTTTACCATGTATTTGTAGACACTTTGTCTCATGTGCATTTACTCCATATCCTTTAATTCACCATTGTAATTTTTCCTACATTACAACTGCATGTGTTTCTAGGTTTTGATTGACGAAAAAATACTTAACCTGGAGTGCTACTAATATATTTTATATGTTATTCAGGTTTTAGACGGGGCATATAGCTTGAAATACCCTGGATGTTTCAGTGAACAGTCCGCCTGTGAATCTACGAAAAAGTGTTTCCTTTCGCTTCCATGCACCATGTAGTTTTCAATTTTTCCATAACAACTTAAATTACCTGGCTG
Source organism: Modiolus philippinarum (assembly GCA_002080025.1). Classification (NCBI taxonomy): domain Eukaryota; kingdom Metazoa; phylum Mollusca; class Bivalvia; order Mytilida; family Modiolidae; genus Modiolus; species Modiolus philippinarum. The sequence continues at coordinate 25,022 of MJUU01008377.1, read as the reverse complement.
TTTTCCTAATAAATATTGACATTCAAGAAATTGTAAACCGGAATCATGGGAATATTCATGTAATAATAAGAATAAGAATTCTTATTATACTAACCAAGAACCAATAAACTTTGCAGATCAGTTGTACATATATCAAAGGTGTGCATGATATCTTGATTTTATACCAATAATCAAATATATACCAATAGGGTGTCCCATATGTCCAGAACAAATCTCCTACAGTTTAACAGACAGGAAGTTTATGTAATACTATGCAGATCATTTGTACCTGTATCAGAGGTGTGCACAGTACTTTTATTTTCCTTTTTGATTAAAATCCAAGTTGCTGAACTTTCAGAATTAGGCTACTTTGGTGGAACGTTTAACATTGAAAATTAATAAAAATTATAAACTAGTACATTTCAAATATTCAGGGTCAACCCATGTGTATGATATACTGTCCATGTAAAAGAAAACCCGGTTTGCTGTCACATTGACAGCTTTCCTCTTGTTTGGTTTCAGAGGTGATTTTCCTTAAAGTTTACGCTTGATGGACGGTCGACGAACGCCAAGAGATTGCAAAATGTTATAAATTAGTCTTTTTTCATAATTATATGAAACCTGTCTCGAGACAATCGAAAAATTTCTTGTAATTAAGAATAGACAAAAATGACTTCCAAAATCAATATTTCATGTAAATGTCATCAAGAATAGAGGAATAGAGATAAAAATATTAAAGAATACAAAATATAGGTCCAGGGGCCTTCTCCCCTACACAAAACAGATCAAAACGACAGTTTTAAAATTATTCAAATTAGTTAAATTAGTTGTATATACATATATATTTTAAATATCGGTTTGCCAATAATTAACTCAGTACGGAGGTGTGTAAATTTAATGTCTGCAGCTATTTAAAGAGACGAGTTATGATATGATTTTTTCCGTGTTGACACTTACATGTAATCATATGAAAAAGAAAGGAAATTGGATAAATGTCAAGGAGACAACATCCCATATCCAGGTTAAAACGACCCAAAACAAATCATCTAGGGGTCACAATGTTGTCATTTCTAAATTCTGGACCAAAAGCGAATCTATTTGCTGCATTTTGGTTAAACTTCAATTTGACTTCAAGTCTCCTTTCGATGTATGATAATTTACACGACAAAAACAAACTAGAGGCCCAGGTACTCAGTCTGTTTCGCTTACCTGACAAAGATGCTTCTAAGCCATGCATATGCTGATGACCAAATATTTTTCCAATAGGGTCTCGTGCAAAGCTATGTTCTCTGCTGTCATCCTTGTCTCTGTAAAGTTTGGTTGAATTTGCTTCTGTTGTTCCCGAGGAGAAGAAGAAAATGTGATTTTCCCATAGGGTCCATTGTTAAAACTATGTTCCAAGCTGGCGGCCATGTTTTTTATCGGATCAGAATGACATTAGCAATCTTTGTAAAGGATCTTCAATACATTATTCCTGCAAAGTTTGGTAACCTATGGAGGAGGAGAAGAAAATGTGGTTTCCTCATAGGGTCCAATGCTCTGCGCTCTGCTCTGCTCTGCGCTGGCGGCCATGTGTTTTCTCGGATTGGGAATATACGAGCAACCCTTGTAAAGGACCTTCCATACATCATACCTGTAAAGTGTGGTTGAATTTGCTTCAGTGCTTTCAGAGAAGAAAATGAAAATGTGATTTTCCCATAGGGTCCAATGATAAAACTATGTTCCACGCTGGCGGCCATGTTTTCTATCGGATCGGTACAAAATGAGCATTATTTGTAAAAGACCTTCCATGCATTATTCCTGCAAAATTTGGTTGAATTTGCTTCAGTGGTTATAGAAAGGGGAAGATGAAAATGTGAAAAGCTAACGACGACGGACGACAGACGATAGCTCACACCGACCCTCTGGATCAGGTGAGCTAAATCAATGAAATCAGATATAAAATTAAATAAGAAAATAGTCGTGATTTGAGCGCAGTGCTGGAACAGATTATGAATCCCTTCAAAGATAAATAAAACTACTGCTGTTAATGGTTGCGTTTCTATTCTTTCTGTCTGTAAATTGTTTCATTAGATGTAAATTTTTTGGACAGATAAAGGGGAGGTGTGGGTACCCATAAACCGGTTTAACCCTACCGCTGGCTTTTGCTAGTGCCGGTACCAAGTCCGGCTGTCCCGAGTTCCTATAGTTGTTTACGTTTGTCTTTTGTCTTATTTGTGGTTTTCCTGTGTATTATTTCCCAAGCAGATGATGGCATGTAATTGTAATTTTCAGCCATTGTAGGTGTTTCCTGTTGTCCCTTTTATTTCATCCCACATTTTGACTTGTTGCTCCGATATTCAATCGGAAAAAAATCTTTGTCGTTCTTATCAGCACCAATACAATCCTGTAATGTTCGGTTTCATTTATTTCCTTCTTGAAGAGATCGCCTTAGTATGCAAGAACACTTAAAATATGCTTACTTGTCAGAGATTGCCTTTGCATCTTTAGTAGGCACGCACACTTTTAATAAACAGCTGCGCCAAGAGCGCATGATATGCCCGTTTAAAGCAATCTTGAAATTAAGAACTCCATCTGATCAAACTTGACAAAAGAGGCAAGCCAAGTGTCAAGAATAGTGATAGAAATTGCAATTTCATGCTTTTTAGCTCACCTGGCTATAGCCAGGGTGAGCTTTTGCCATCACTTTTCGTCCGTCGTCCGTCCGGTGTAAACTTTTCATTCAAAGATCTTCTTCTCTGAAACTACTGGGCAAATTGAAACCAAACTTGGCCACAATAGTCCTTAGATGGTCCCCTACAAAAAAGTTGTTTTTCAGATCCGCGCTATATCCAAGATGGCCGCCAGCGGGGATCATAGTTTTAACATTGGACCCTATGGGAAAAGACATTCAAAGATCTTCTCCTCTGAAACTACTGGGCCAATTGGATCCAAACTTGGCCAAAAGAACTGCACCCCATCCAAAATAGCTGCTAGTCTGGAACATAGTTTAGCTTATGATAATATAGCATCAATGTCTATTAACAAATTTGAAAATAATGCCCTTAAACATTGGGACTATTTTAACTGCATATGTCAGCCGTGGCCCAGGTGAGCGATACAGGCTCTTGAGAGCCTCTTGTTTGAAATATCCATCAACATAATAAAACCATAGTCCCACAACTCGGGAACGAAAAATCCACCAACAAAGTAAAACAATAGGGAGCTTTCTTCTATCATATCCAACAATCCTGCAAAGTTTCAAGAAAAATGATCATAGCATTCTCTAGTTAGAGTATGACATGTGGAAGGAAATTGCAATTTCATGCTTTTTTGAAATAATCAAAGGCCCATAACTCTGAAATGAAAAATCAACCGATAAAATAAAACGATAGGAAGCTTTGTTCCGTCATAACCAACAATCCTGCAAAGTTTCAAGAAAATGTCAGACATTGCCTTTGCATCCTTAGTAGGCACGAACACTTTAAGATATGCTTACTTGTCAGAGATTGCCTTTGCATCCTAAGTAGGCACGCACACCTTTAAAAATGTTACTTGTCAGAGATCGCCTTTGCATCCTTAGTAGGCACGAACACTTTAGAATATGCTTACTTGTCAGACATCGGCTTTGCATTCTTAGAAGCCATACACACTCTTAAAAACGCTTACTTGTCAGAGATCGTCTTTGTATCCTTAGTAGGCACGCACACTTGTAAATATATGCTTACTTATCAGAGATTGCCTTTGCATCCTTATTAGGCACACACACTTTAAAATATGCTTAAGTGTTCATAATATTTTGCAACAACGACAAATTGTAGGCATACTTTTTTTAATTATTGAAAAAAAAATTTAAGTATAGATGGGAAGAGAGAAATACAAGCAGTACACACAACAAACCAGGACAGATTTGGAATGCCGATGAGGCTGGGTTTGGAAAAGAAACTGAGAATATAAAGCAAAAAATTATTGCAACAACCGGAACGAAAAACCCGTACAGACAGCAGATGACCGACTACGAACATATAACCCTTTTAGCTTGTGCCTCTGCTGCTGGATGTTTCATGCCCAACATGTTGATATACACAAAATCCTTACCAACTGGGAGGTATGCCTCAGAGATGCCAAGTAATTGGAGATTTGCCTTTTCTGATAATGGATATATAACCAAAGATTTATTCGAAGATTGGTTTGAACACTTATTTCTCCCACATATTGGCATGAAACGTCCGAATCTATTAGTATTGGACAACCACAGTGCTCACATATCCCTTAAGGTTATTGATTTAGCAATCCAGAATAATGTAGAGATTTTAGGCATTCCACCTCACACGTCACATTTTCTTCAACCTCTTGATCAGATTTTCCACCCACTTCGTAGTACTTACAGCGATCTTGCGCTTAATATTGGATTAGTAAAAGCCGACATGGTCATAAAAAAGAATAAGTTCGCAATTGTTATGGAACAAGCTCAAGACAAGTCATGGTCGCCACATCTGATAAAGTTAGGATTTAGGAAGACCGGTTTGTATCCCGTTAACAGCAAATCTATTGACAAGTCATTTATAAGACCCACGAAACCCACTTCAGAAAACGAGGGAGAAACAAGCACAGCCAATGATAATAGTTATAATGATCAATGTAAAACATGTGGTCGATCTATTACTAACCCATTAGTAAAAGCGGGTCTCGTTGATAAATCTCTCCATGATATTTTGGTACCAGGAGACGTTACCAAAAAGGACAAAGAAACAACCAAGAGATTGACTGGCGCCCGTATATATACCGGTGAGGAAATGAGACAAGAGTTGAAAAGGAAAACCGAAGAGCAGAAAGAGAGGGAAGAAGGAATAAAGCGTCGGAAAGAAGAAAGGGAAATCAAGAGACAAGAAAAAATTGAACTAAACGCAAAAAAGGCGATGAAAAGGCATGTCACAAAATCAAAAAAGAGCACCACTCAAAAGAAAAATGCAGACCACAATACATTTACAGTTGAAGCTGAGATACATATCGCACCTAGAATAAATGATCAAGATGAAATTACGCAAATATTGGATGACGGAAATGCCACCACCGAAGAGGAACTACATATCCAACTTCGTAAACCAAGACAAAGAAGGAGAAGTAAGACTAATCTAAGTACACAATTAGTAAGTATCATCATCATCACTATCATTATCATATCATTTCATCATCATCATCATCATCATCATCATCATCAAAGTAAGCATCATCGTCATTAAAGTAAGCATCACCATCATGATAGTAGGTATCCTTATCGTCACCATAGTCAGTATTGTCATCATCATCTGTTAGTAAGTATCATCATCGTCTTCAGTATCATCAAATAATCATTTTAATCATTATCGTAATCATGATCACCATTATAGTAATTATCACCACCATCATCATCATCATCATCATCATCATCATCATAATCATCCTAATCATCATCATAGTATTTATTATCGCATTATTATCACTATCGTCAATATATTAAGCATCATTAGTAGAGTAATTTCATCATCATCATCATCCTCGTCGTCGTTGTCGTAGGCATCATCATCATCATCATCATCATCATCATATCATCATCATCATCATCATCATCATCAGCAATTATCTTGATCATCATCATCATCAATTATCTTGATCATCAATTATCATCATCATCATCATCATCATCATCATAATCATCATCATCAATTATCGTCATCGTCATAACATCATCATCATCGTCATCATCATCATCATCATCATCAATTATCGTCATCGTCAATTATTATCATCATTGTCATCACCATTTAAGTTATATATTGTCGTCTTTGCTGTCGTATTTTTCGTCGTTACCATCATCATTAATTAAAGCACATATATATATGGAGTAAATGTTACAAAAAAGACGTATAATAATATGAGAAGATTGCTTCACATTTCATATATCCCCCATCGCTCCGGAAATGTTAAACATTCTAAATAAAAAATACCCACTACACTAGAAATATTGGTTCACCTCGATTAAATCAACATGAAGTACAAAAAATAGCACCCCCTCCTAAAAATCCATTACCCAGACAAAATTTTTACAAATTCCAAACTTATAAAGATTCGTTACTCGTCAACAATATTTGACCAATACACAATTTTTCCCAAAATTGAATAGCCAGAAAAAATATTGTCGATTTTTCAAATTATCAAGGGTCGTACCATGAATCGCATCATTGAGCTAAAACGGCTGTCTATTTGTTGTCGAAATAAATTTGCTAGCGCGATAAAAGGAGTTTTTTTTCGATGCCCAAAGCTATATAGGGGAATACCTCCTACAAAAATATTTCATCTGGCTTCATCTTCGAAGGATAAAAAACTAATATGTCAATAATATTCATATTCAATGAGGAATAAATGTACCTTTTTTATCTACATCGCTTACAAGGCAAACAGACGTGCGGATGCCCCGCATTACCATATCCCTGGATTGCGTTGTGCAGGTAATTTCACAATTTCCAGATATCAAGAAAACGGACTTTTATTGTTCTTTTGCATCCCGTAGAGCATGCGATGGAAAGCAATAATGTATTTACACCAAAGAGATACCCGGTAATCAATTTCTTCTTCTGCTTTTTCATTATATAGTTTATTTTATTAGCGTTTGACATTTTATTAGCATTTGATTGAATGTGGTAATGTGTTTGATTTCAGGTTCATGAAGATGATGGAGACGATGAGCAATATACATGTGGAGTGTGTTGTACCAGAGGCAATAAAAATGATGAGGAGAATGGGATTTTTTGGGTGGGGTGTGATAGGGAAGCATGTCCATTACAATGGTTTCACTATAATTGTCTTGAAAGGGGAGAACAATTAGCTATAGATTTAAGCCTTATGTTCCCCGAGGTGAAATGGTTATGTCCGGTTTGTACCGATTCAAATGACACTGAGGAATGATGCACCTAAACTCTGTTTCACTTTCTTTAGGTAACGGATTTTGCATTATGCTGACTGCATTCACTGTGTATTTCGGTTCAAAATTTTGCATGACTATGTAAAAATACCGTACACTTCTAAATTCGGTAATTATTTAACTTTTGAGGAAAAATAACTTTTTCAAAATCGCTATTATGTTAAAACGTAAAATATTTATCGCGCACGATTGTCACAGAGACATGGGTAATGTCACCTTTTACCTGTCGACAGGTAATCTGGTATTAACCTAATGTATCTTGCCCATCGATTAAATTTTCCTGCCTGTTCGCCCTCAAAATAGAAAAATCTAACACTTAAAATTTTTAATCCGACTTTCAAAAACAAGGAAAATTCACATGTACACAGCGGTCTTTGCATATTTTTAATCGTAACAGTGTCATTTTTCAGTAATGTATAATCATTCCTGATCTTCATGCAAAATATTAGAGAGATTAGTCTTTAAATAAAAAAGAAATTGTATAATTTTCATAAAAAAATATCTAAAGGAAATGAAAGCGACTTTAATGAGTGTAGATTCTAACATGATTGTTTGATTTTAATGTAATTATTTGATTCCCATGCTCAACTTATTAATTATTTGATAAACATTTTTGTAGAATTTTGTGAAAAGGTGAAAGTGATTTTCAGTACTGAATTAATTCATTATTGTGATAATCTTTACTTTGAATTCCCCTATATAGCACCCGTTGTGCTATAAACTGTAGTTGTTGATCTATAGAGTAACGCCTAGGGGTGATATATTCTAACAAAAAGCCATGTACATTGCCTATATGTACCTTTTCCGGGATCCGAATACATATAAAACAATGTATTTAGATTGTTTTTTCCATAATATTTGTGCATTTCTTTGTAAGTTACTTGTCTATTTTCTGCAAATGATATGTTATGGGGAATGGTCGAAGAGCGAGCGCGGATCAAGGCAATTTGAAAAGGAGGGTTCCATGTAGAAGTGAAAGTAATTTTTTGGGGGGCATTTCTTATTAAACAGCAGAATATTCAATAAAAAATGCATGATTGTCAAAAGAAAATAAAAGGATCCTCCAATGAAGAGGCCGATGTTTTCCCAGAAAACACACTGCATGCGTTTCCGATTAAATGTTGAAAATTAAAAAAAAACACCAAATTGCGAACAGTGGAACAATGATGGAAGACAGAGTTGTTTATAATTTTAGGAGTTCATCCAGTGCATGATTGACTCTAGTGGATCATTATCCATAGTCTTGTGTCTGTTTGTCTGTCTATCAATCCGTCTGTATCGGGTAACAAAATTTTTACGATAGTCTTCATCCCTTCAAACTTGCATGATGTTTCAGTATATATGAGGGGGGTGGACAGGGTTAAGGGAGACCGAGAAAATGAAAAAAAGGGGTGGGCGAAAGAAGAAAGGAATGAGAAAGGGAGAATTTCAGTCGTTATTGTATCTAAATATTTGAATTTCGAGTTTCATGATTACTTTAGACCATTAGGTTTTCTCTTGGCCTTAGTATTTAAGAAACTGTCGCCCTTTTTTGTATGCACTAGCGTAATATTGCTTCAAGACTTTCTGAAATTTTGAGTAATTATGGAAAACGATGTCGCAGTATCCAGCGTTATATGGGAGCATAATGGCTGTTTTTTGTTGATAAAACCTTTAACTTTATGTTAATGTTTCTTGAATTAATGTTATGACCGCACATCTAGTTCACATGTACAACCTGTTCGGAACTCGCTGATCTCGTACCACGAATTTTGGTTACAAAAACAGGACAACAGTAAACATCTACAATGGCCAGGAACAACAATCACATGCCACAATTCGCAAACAAACTGCACTAGAAAAACAATAATGAAAACAAGAGAAAAACATAAATAACGATAGGAACTCGGGATAGCCGGACATGGTACCGGTGTTATATTGTCATTTTTTCCTGATGCTAGATTTTCCCCGGGGAAAATGAGATCATTCTCATTTTTCCACCCAGGAGATCATTGCCAATTTCCCCCACGGAAAACTGACAATATGTATACGTATTGCCATTTTTCCCCTTGCTGATCTTTCCCCATACAAAGTGCTTGTTCTATGACACATATAAACAATGAAGGGATATAGAGTAAATGCACATGAGACAAAGTCTCTACAAATACATGGCAAAAACAAGCAATGGAACAACGCTTTTATTGTTATTCTTCGTCTTGTAGAACATATGTCTTTTCTATCGCAACTGGTCTGACATGTCGTCTGAGCTTTGGGCAACAACTGACCAGAGAATATATCTATTATGGCTCTGAACTAATAGACCTTGTCCGTTGTCAAGAATTCACACATAAATCTCATAGGCCGCTCTTCAATTTTGACATAACTTTAATCTCGACTGAAAGATATAATTCATAGACGTTTCTCCCGTGAGAACGGCGAACGAAGATATAAGTACATTGTCATAGGCAGAGAACAATAAGAAAAAGAAGGGAAACGGGGAATGTGTCAAAGAGACAACGACCCTAAGGGGAGCAATAACAACTCAAAGCCACCATAAGATCTTCAATGAACGGTGAGGAAACCCCACACCCAACGGTAGGTCGCAGTTGGCCCCTAAATCAAAGAGTAATCAAGTTCAGCGAAATAAGCATCTTCCTAGACAAGCATACTTTGTGAAATACGACTCAGAATCGCAGAAAAAATACACAGAGGAAGAAGTGATAAAAATGTTAGAGTTTTTGATCGACAATATATTTGTTTGGATGACTTGTTTTTCAACAGACCATTGGAATTCCAATAGGCACAAACTGTGCACCTCTTTTAGCCGATCTGTTTCTTCGCTCTTATGAGGCTGGATTCATTGAAGGGCTTCTTCAAAATAAAGATAAAAAACTGGCCCAGTTATTTAATTTCAGCTTCCGTTATATAGATGATATTT
>MJUU01008375.1:38303-56101 GCA_002080025.1 Modiolus philippinarum | reverse complement strand
TAAATAATAAATAAATAAATAATAATATAATAATTTAATAATAAAAATAAAAAATAATTAAATAAATAAATAATATCAATAATAGTAGATAAATAAAATAAATATATAATAAAAATAATTATAAAGTAAATTAAAAACGAATGAAAGAAATTAAAAATGATAAATATTAAATAGATAAAAAATAATAATTAATAAAATAAATAATTAACAATATAAATAAAATAAATAATTAATAATATAAATAAATTAAATAAAGAAATTTAAACCAATAATTGAATAGAAAATAATAAAAGAAATAAAATGATATTATAAATAAATACAATAATAATGAAAAAATACAAATGTATAATGAAAAAGAATAAACTATAAAATATAAATAAAAATAAATAAATAAGAATAAAAGTTGTCATAGCAACTTAGGTTAGAGATAAAAGGGAGATAACACGAGAATATTAAAATAATATTCGAAAATAAATAATGAATATAGAGTTGTCATAGCAACTAAGGTTAGAGATAAAAGGGAGATAACTCCAATAAAATGGAAAAAATAGAAAGTAATTATGGAGATATAGAAAAAACTGCAAAAAGAATGGTTAGGGTAAGAACAAATACAACATTACTGATCTAACAACAGAAAAGTTAGGGTTAAGGTAAAATGTTAGGGTTAGGGGTTAGGATAAAGACGAGACCAGTAGGCAAAACCAAAGTAGAAGCTAAAGTAGAAGGCGAGACATAGGAAAGTACCTTGGATAGTTGTAGGGCGAGACCAAAGTAGAAAGTAAAGTAGAAGGCGAGACCTAGGAAAGTACCTTGGATAGAGGCAGGGTGAGGCCAGTGACAACACTATGGACTAGTGAAGTCAAAGCGAGGCACTCAAGACGAGGTCAAAGGTCAACACTATAACAAAAAGGTTAGGTCACTGGAGACAATGGTTAAGGTGTAGTTAAAATAGATTAGGGTTAGGGTAAAAGCAAGGTCAAAGCTGGGATAAAAACGGGACCAGTAGGCAAAATCAATGACAACACCAAGGGGACCAGGCCGAAGGTCAATGACACACTTAGCACCTCGTCAATAACGATTGCAGCGCCCTCTATATTAGCACAAAAATTCGCTCCTGAACTAATTTGCATATTTTAAGGAAAATTGAGGGAAAATGAAAATATTTTACAAAGAATGCACTATGGGGCTCCTCGCCAAAAGTGGTCTAGGGTAACGTCCTATACTACTAAAGTAGATTTAAAGTCTGGCAATCTGCTCGAAATTGAGTTTCGATTCATGTTATCTACGCCTTTGTGGGTATCAATGAAAAATTTCAATTATGTAAAGTTCTTTCATTGGGGCCAAGCAAACCAATATATATAAGCACAAAGAAACAACTATAAGAACCACGCATTTTGTTAAGAAACCTACAGAACATTAGTTCATTCAGTTGCAATTTTGACACTGCTTTGATTTATATTTGGGTCAGTAATACAAAGGTCATGCTCGGGTGTGCCGCTTAATTTTTATATAAGTAAATATTTGTTTCTGTAGTACAACCACTAAAAAACTTCCCTTCATGGTTATTTAGACCTTTTGAAACTTGCAATGTCTAAATTTTACAAAACCATGTTACCTGATTTTTTGCTTTTCTATATTAAGATAATCTTGGTTATTTTTTTCTCTTTCTGCTTTGATTTGATCTGCACTGGAGAGACGTAAGTTGTCGAAATGCGCATCTTCGAAAAACCGTGAATTAATAGTAACTTCCGTATTTTGTTAGCAGCGCGTTGTGGTGGAAAAAAAAACAAACTGAAACGTCGAGAATACTATCGATGACGTCCAGACGTCCCGCAGCAAAATACTGGACCATACGTCTGATGAGGGGACAACTATGCTGATCCACTTTTCCCCTCTGATGTTAACGGGAGAAAAACTGGATCGTGCCTATTTTTCTGGGAGGGTTAGGATCAACCCATAACCCCCTCGTTAAGATTAATATGGCGGAATAGCTTTACAACACCAGTCTTCATTGCAGCCAACATGATATAAACGCCGACTTGTTTTGATTTATTTGAGTGCTCAGCCGTTTGATTTTGCCTTTGTTGTTATCATAATTTTATGTTAAAAATGGATATCAGTCGATTGTTTTTGCCTTTTCTGAAATGCTCATCGTTTGTTATTGCTTTTGTTGAGATAATAGACACACACCCATTACCAGCAACTGGGGCAGCAGATACTCGTGATCATGACCAGAAGACGATACAAGTTGAAATCAAGTTGAAAGTATTGTTTTTGGTGCATTTTTTAACATTTATAAGCTGTACTAAGCACACTTGAGAGTTGATCATATTATGGGGAACCTGTTTCCAAAATTTAAAGCTGCGATGTCAACAAATAAACAAAATCGAGAGAAAATAAAGTTATCAATCGTCGTTGTAAATGCAAGTTAACACTTTTAAGCATATAACTTTGAAAGTACATATAGTAATGCTTGCTATTTCTAGGATATTTTCTACCTTGCTTTTATTTAACAAGACTAAATAGATCGATGGCTGTATAACAAGCAAATGAATTTTCACTGTCAGCAAATGTGTGCTATCGTGTTCAGCAGATGAGGCAAAGGGTGGCAGAGGCTTATTTAAGCAAAATGAAATAGTATGGGAGTGGAATTGCGTAGAATTGATATTCATTTATTTTGTGCAATTTTCTACTGGTTTAAATCGCAAAATCATTCTGCAGATACTCACACACCCTTCATGACTCCTAAAAGAAAACAAATGTTTGCATCGTATCTAGGGGCTCCATGGGGGTCCCTTTCCCGAAATCCCGGCAATATTTTTTTTCAACTTTCCCGTTTCACGAGCGGGAAAATATTTTACAAAGACTCTTAAAAGTCTCCCCTTTCCTGGTTCACGGTGATTTTTTTCAGCGTTACCCGCTTCACGCCCAATGCCCTTTCCCGTTTTCACGGGCACTTTTTTGTGTCGATCCCGTTTCCCGGTCACTTTAAAAGGCCAATTCCGCTTCCCGCTAAAACCCCATCGATACCCACTATCTAAAAGTAAGAACACGTTCCTACATTAAAGTAGACACACTTTAAGGATATCGTCCACTTTCAGTAGTAACCAGTTCGTCCATCGGTCATCATCAGTCACATATTCAGTTATTTTTACTACCAGTTTTAAAGGCACACAGAGTCTCACATTTTTTTGTCACATGCATGTCTATGAATAATAATTTTTGAATGAGCTTTTGTCAATAAAGACAACGTGGGTACTTGATGTTGGTCATCTTGACCTATATTTCATGCATTAGTGACTAAGGTCATAAATTTTGTTTAAATAAACAATGAAAGGAAATGGAGTAGATGCATAAAAGACAAAGTCTTTGCAAATTCATGGTACAACCTAGCAATGGAACAACGATTCTATTGTTGTTCTTCATCTGAAACTGAGATGCTCGAGCAGGTAAATTGGTGATATTTTGTCGGTAGATGGGCTTTGGATCCTAAAAAGGTCCTGACAAAAATCGGGTGACCTTGACTGATATTTGATGCATGATTTACGTAGGTCAAAGTTTGCGTTAAATGCAAGAATTCAGATACTACAGTAGGGGTAGAATAATGTTTTGTCTGTGATTCACTTAAGATATCCATGAGGTGCTTGATAAAATTCAGGTCTCTTTGACCAATATTTCATGCATGAGTTACTTTAATTTTTTTTGGTTAAAGTTCAGATCAGCGATACTGGTGCAGATAGAATCAAAGCTCCGATGGAGCTGAATCTCCGCGAAGCCCTGAAAATCTACACGTGGCAAAACTCCGTAGTCATACATGCTGACGTATGCAGCAGTTCTTTGTATCAAGTTATTCCGTAAAACGTGAAAATAATCGGATTGTGTGATTTCGCATGTCGATTTCATTGCTATAAATATATGCAATATACTGTCACAGGTAAACAAATGTTATTTTCATCTTTGACAAATTACTGCGCGACAGGTTCGTTGATCCGAGACGCAATATAAAAAAAACGAGTAATTTGATAAACATGCATATTGTTTTTAATTTAATAAAACAACGCCGTCAACTCAAGAAAATTACGAAATATAACTTAAAAACACAATGTATATGATTTTGAAAGAAACCTGCGTACTATATTATATCGGAAGCAGGAAGATCATCTTTTTGAGCTGTTAATAGGCTTGAAGCCTCACGTGATTTTTTCTTGTCATTTCACGTAACATCTCTCCAGCCCGGCATGAATCGAGATAAAAATCAAAGCTCCGATGGAGCTGAATCTCGAAGCCCTGAAAATCTACACGTGGCAAAACTTCGTAGACATCCAAAAAATTGCTGCATACGTCTGCATGTATTCAGTTATTCTGTAATACGTGAAATTAATCGGATTGCGAGATTTCGCATGTCGATTTCATTTCTATAAATATATGCAAAATACTGTCACAGGTAAACAAATGTTATTTTCATCTTTGACAAATTACTGCGCGACAGGTTCGTTGATCCGAGACGCAATGTAAAAAAATCGAGAAATTTGATAAACATGCACATTGTTTTCAATTTAATAAAACAACACCGTATTCAACTCAAGAAAACTAAGAAATATAACTTAAAAACACAATGTATACGATTTTGAAAGAAACTTACGCACTATATTTTATCGGAAGCACGAAGATCATCTTTCAGAGCTGTTAATAGGCTTGAAGCCTCACGTGATTTTTTCTTGACATATTAATATCTCTCCAGCCATTTCATAGCTTCGAGATAATGATATCTTTAGATGTACCTTGGATAGTGACATGGTTCCTGCTAAATACTAGGTCATCTCGACCCATATTGCTCGCATGAGTGCCTCGGGTTAATTAGCGTTAAAGTCCAGGTCATAAATACTATAGATCAGATAGTGGATGTTGTTAGTAAATATGCCTTGAATAGTCACAAGGATCCAGATAAAAAGACTAGTCAACCTTGACCTTTATCTTCTGTTATGAGTGATTAAGGTTAAAGTTTGCGTTAAAATTAAGGGCTGAATAAGATGTGTTTGTGAAACACTACATATGCCCCAGCACGATTTGTATCAGTTTAATTATTTTGAAAAAAGAAATTTTAATGTTTTGGTTAGAGTTATCTTTCTAAATTTTGACCTCTGTGATCTTGACTTTTGACCTGACCCTTAATTTTTTTTTTTGGGGGGGGGGGCATATTTATCTTTCTCTTGACTAGATCTATATATTTGCCAATTATGATAAGTCTTTCTTTAATACTTCAAAAGTTATAGCCAAGGTTAAAATTTCAGACGCACGGACAGACAGACACACAGAGAGACAGACAGACAGGACAAAAACAATATGCCTCCGATCCTCGATCTCGGGGCATAAAAAGCAGGCAGAAGAAATTGTATTTTGTTGACATGGATACTCATGAGGTTTCTATGTAAAATCCAAAGTATGATCTAAGGAATCCAAAACACTATCTAGAAATGTCAAAAAGAACAAAGAAGAAGAAAAAAACACACTTAAGTGGTAGAGATGTATGCTCTTTATTTTTAATAGATGTGGTGTACTTGTACATGAGATAATACCTCATGTGTACACTTTGTTCAATTACTTTTATCGAAATTTATGTAAATTCTAAAACCGAGGGATTAACCCCCTCCATCGTAGTTTTGTCCTTTAGTCTACTTAGCTATATTTGTCATTACTGATTATTCGGATTTCGTTTGGTTTTATGCATTTTAAACATTTTTTGAAATTATGGATTTCTTTTGTTTAGGTTCTAGTGCTGCTGGTTAGGAACTAATTTCCGAAATGGACAAACTGCTCATTAGAATTATTGCAGTTGGAGTTAACATATGTGTTATGGTCTCATGATCACTTACTCCATATCCTTTCGTAACATGAATACCCTAAGAGAAATGCATATCCAGAAAAAAAGTTCTTCTCCTCTAAAACTACTCATCCAATTGGACAAAATTTGGTCACAATAGTCCTTGGGCGGTCCACTTCAAAGTCGTATCTTATCCAAGATGGCCGCCAGCAGGAATTTGGTTTGACATAGGATCCTATGGGAAATTCATAAAAAAAGTTTTCTCCTCGAACTTGAGCCGACCCTCTTCAAAATCTCGGATAAGGTACGAACATAAAAATAATCAAACTTTGAAGTGAAACTCCTTTGTTATCGAATTTGGTTTCGCTTAGATCAGTAGTTTCAGAGAAGAACATTACTGAACTTTATTTCCAATAGGTTTCTATGTTAAGGTATGTTCAAATCTAAGGGCCATACTGGATGAGGTACGAACAAAATAAAAAATAACAATCGTAAAAGGGGACTACCCAAGATCTATCATGACATAGTCTGGTTCTATTTGGCCAGGTAGTTACAGAGGAGAAGATCTTTGAATCCATTTCCCTTTCGGTCCCATGTTAAACTATGTTCCCCACTTACGACCATCCATTCAGGAGTTCTGTAAAAGAAGATATAGGGTACAATATGTTAAACTATTTTCTCCACTGACGGCCATCTTGGATGATAGATCGGCACCAAAGTAGAGCACTTGGTCAGCACCTAACAAAAATCAGTCATTCCACATTCAGCAGATCTTTGCACGCATTCCCGTGGGTCCTATATTGAACCAAGTTTCAGCGCTGGCAGCCATATTGAATGACACCAAAGTGACAATTATTGTTGGTCTGCAACTCATTTCCATCATTCATACCATGTTTGGCCTCAATCCATTCAGTGGTTCTCTGGATATCTTCGTTTGTATTTCCCCACAATGTCCAATGTTAAAGTTAGTTCACCTATGGCGGCCACATTGGACGACAGATCAGCACCAAAGTAGCTACACTTGGTCAGCACCTTACAAGTATCATTCATGCCATGTTTGGTTTAAATCCATTATAAATTCTGTAAAAGAAGATCTTGTATGCATTTCCAGTTTCCAATGCTAAACCAAGTTCTACACTGGTGGCCATGTTTGATGACGGATTGGCACAAAAGTAACAACATTTGGTCATCATTTCACAAGTATTATTCATGCCAGCCATATTTTGTTTAAATCCATTTAATTGTTCTCTAGAGAAAGAAGATCGTTGTACGCATTTCAATATAGGATCCAATGTTAAACTAAATTTCGCCGCTGGCGGCCATGTGGGAGGGCGGATCGGTTCCAAAGTAAAATCAGCACCTCATAAGAATTATGATGCCTAGTTTGGTTCAAATCTATTCAGTGGTTCTCAAGAAAAAGTTCGTAGAATGAAAAGTCCATTTTTAAACTAAAGCGCCACTGAGGTAGGCAGACAGATGCCACGTTATATCATTAATTTTATATCATTTTTATATTATATTTATAAGTGGCTTTCAAAGTTAGACCAACAGAGAAGGCGTTAGATACATAAGTTGCAACGTCAAAAACAGGTAACAAGCTCAAGACTCTCTTCCTAAGAGGGATACCGATGGTGATTTTACACATTTGATATGTGATACATTTTAATGACGACTGGGCACGATTGCTAACATCCGCTGTCAGTGTTTGCCAAAGATATTTAAAACTGCTGTTCGCGTCAGCCACAAAATCATCACGGAATAACTAATCCACTGTTTTGTGATAAAGTGCTATGGTTTGTTAATGTTAATGATACAGAAAACCCTAAATTAATGAAATTGATTAAAAGTTACTACGATAAATATGCTGTTTCAAGGAAATATGCTTCAAAAGTGAAAACTTGTAAGTCCAACGACGAAATTATACCTTTATTATCCCTAGATTTTGTTTATTAGTTGACATTGTAGCTCTAATAATGCACCTAATATGTTAATTTTTACCTAAATGTCACGCTTGATTTAAACTTGTAGCGTAGTATCTGCTGCCCCAGTTGTCGGTAATGGGGTGTGATATAGTAGGGTAGACAGCAATAATCTAAGTCCCGGAATTGCATACGACTAAATCATATATCGATGGAAATCTAATTTCATGCTGCATCGAATTATCGATGTCGTACGGGTAGATTTTTATCGATTTTACTTGCCAAGTTTTCTTACAATCAACTCGATCAGTGCCCTGTGATTGTTTATATGTTTTATTGTCTATCTGTAAACGGATGACACTGTTTGTAAGAGTACTTTGTCCAATATGTTATGTTTATTGACGGCCTCGCATCCATGACCTTAAGTAAAGATACATAGATGCAGCGTCTTTCAACATTTAGCAAGTAAATTCCGCTCAAACTGGCGCTAAGGGCCGTCGTGAACTTTCTATGAGGTAGGAGTGTTTGCTCTCTGTTGAAGGCCTCATGGTGACTTTAAGATGAAGTACAACGATGAAAGCCAGGCGCGGATCCAGACAGTTAGAAAAGGGGGGTCCCAATTGGAAATGAAAGGAAATTTCGCAAAGCGGAGCGAGGCGCAAAAATTTGGGGTATTTCTCTAAAAAAAAATTCAGGATATTCATAATTAAAAAATACATAATTGTCCAGAAAAAAGGGGAGTCCAACCCCCGGAACCCCCCTCTGGATCCGCCAATGAACAAAAATGAAAGCGTTGTTCCATTTGCTTTATCTTACCCTGTGTTTACAGGGATTTTTCCCATGTAAATTTACTCCATATCCCTTTATTTTTTATGGGTATTCTGGGGCCGATAATTTTTTTTCAGCTGTGACTTTTCTGCAAGAAATGATCAAAGGTTGTCAAATCCGATTAATAGGCCGAATACATGTATATTGTTCGATTTCGGGTTATCCCTTATGTAATGTGTTTTTTTTATTTCTGGATTATGGAAGCCAATCTTATCTTGAAATACTTGTTAATTCTGTTTATTTGTTTAAGATTAAAAGGATCTGTTTATATATTTGTGTAGTTTTAATTCCGCACCCCTCCAACTCTATCTATATGTCTCTTTTAATTATCCATTTGCCTTTATAAAGCAGCATTTTTCTGGTTCAATGAAAAGTGCAAAATCAGCAAAGTTATATCACCATTGACAAAAACATAATTCCCAGCGATCGAGTTCAGGATCAATATCACGTGACATAATACGGCTGGGGAAACTGATAGTCTGATCAATATCAATACAATGGACAATGATTAATGATAAATGTCGTATTAATCAGTAACATTGTTTACCACCATTGTATGTCCATCGGATTGATTATTTACTTGTTTCATGGCCGGAGGGGTGTGTTATGGTCATATCTCGAGAAACATGCAATAAAAATCAAAATCCATGTCAAATTCATCAATTTTGACGTGGTGAACATATGAAAAAACAACGTCTACATTAATATGTAACCTGAAGAAGAAATAAGTAATCTAAAATGAAAAACTTGATATAAATGGACACATTATAATAAGAAACAATCAGGAACGCATTCACCCGAAAACTAGTTTATTTACGATTATCCCCCTTGCTTTGTGGATAACCCAAGTTGTAACCTGTTTACGGCCGGTCGATAACGAAAATATAAATACAGTGAGGGGGAAATTAACATCTGTGAATGTAGTCAGTTTTCTTGTGTTGTGATGGAGATATTTTACAAGTATTACGTTTCTATCATATGTGGAATTTTAGCAGTCTCCTTAGTGTCAGGTGAGATTGTAAAATTAGTAATTGTACAAAGTATATAACTGTATAATATTTACATACAGGTAGATGATTTAGACTTGTATTTATATGAGATATTAATTCAACAATAACCTTGAAAATCATAGTTGTTTTCTAAATATAAAACTAGCCACGCTCAATATATATATATCTTCTTAATTTTAGCCCCACGAAATCAATACTAAATTAACCCAGCCGTATAAATAGTGCTATACAACATTAGTTTAAATGGCCAAAAATATGCAGCGAATAGATATTAATGAGATATATGATCGTATACCTTACACAATATTTTGAACGAGGAAGGGGTGGTTGGTTAACTCACTTGATACATGATGATACCTCCGTATCCATGTGCGGATCCGGGGTTGGTAGCCCCTTTTCTGATTTTTTTCTTTAATTTCGTGCAGAATTTAGAAAACTTAACAAAAATAGCAAAATAATCGACTGGACCCCCTCTTTTTGAACCCGCCAGACCCCCTTTAGAACCCTTTTTCGAAAACTGGATCCGCCAGTGGTATCTCGATCGAATAGGGAAAACTTCCCTAGAACTGTTCAACAGTCGGTAAACCAGCGATCGATCGAGTGGGGGAGGGGGGTAATTTACTTGTTACATTGTGAAGTTAGCATTCTGACGTGTCTCCGTCGAATGGGGATGGGATAGCTTGCATTTTTATGTCAGTATGTCCAGATCCTTAAATTTTACCATGCCTTTTACCATGTCATTTTTGTACAGGTTATATAAATTGTGAAAATTTGATATAAAGAGATGGCATAAACTTGCAAACTGAGGAAAAACTCACAATCTCTTCCCCGTAATTCCATATCTGGGATTTTTTTTTGGACACCAAGGACATATATCTAAATATACGTCCTTGTTGATACATATGGTTAAACTTGCAAGTAAGGAAAGAGGGGGGATGGGGGTGGGTAACCCATATCTTAAAAACTGGGACTAATATAACATTTACTATAACATGTTATATTAGTCCCAGTCAAAAATGAAATAGGCAAACATCATTTTTTTCGATGACAGCTAAAACACCCATTGCGACCATGTGAAATATCTCAGGAAAAATATGATATATTCTTGTTAAATTAAAATGACAAAGATCCAGTATACCTTAATATGTATTGTCCCGTCATAGTACTTTCTAATACAGAGCTCGAGTTTTTTAACTATACATCACACATCACCACTTATCCATACGATTAATATTTCTCTTAATTGCTCTCTGATCTGCCAATTCGTGTATATATAAATAGAACAAATTCTTTCTCTTCAAATGCCGTTGCCAAGAGTTTACCACTATAACAACGTTCTAAGGCACCGACAAAACATGTAAGATGTGTTTTATCTACATTGTACATTTTACTTCTAAGAGACTTCTAAGAGACCCCCTACTTTTACATCCAGTATGTTTTCTTGAAATAGAACTAGCTTTAGTTAAAAAAAAAACGTCTGCACACCCCTTTTCCCATATTGTTACTGTTTATGCAGTCAACCCACATCCTCAACGTGATGGAAACCCATTGATCTTGAAATGGTCCCTGGGATACCAAAGAGCAAAGGAAAACTTGAAAATTATCACCCAATAACAATTTTTACCACTATTAATTAGTTCATTTTGGTACACCAGTTCATGTGATGGCATAATATCATACAGGACAGTATAGGCTTTTTTAAAAAATCATTTGGTCCGCTGTTCGGTTTAGGTATTTAGATACAATGAAACAGTTCTGGTTATCAACCCAACACGGCAAGTTTTGTTCATCATGAACACAGTTCATAGCACTTTTCATATTTAGATTACTAGGTCATTGTTTACTGTGCCAATGTACTAATATTGTTAATATTAAAATGTATTAAGGGTTTTTGTTATGTATTGTTAGCCAACCGTGCGAGTGATAACCTCCATTTATGGGAGAGTTCAAATCCAGGAAAAGATAAGAACATCTTTTGAAAGGGCTATAGCCTCTTCCTTTGTGACGAGAAACATATTTCGGTTATCTACCCGTACCAAGCTGGCGATATGTGGTCAAAGAGAAGATAATCTCAAAAGGGTTTTTATATATATCATGCAATTCCAAGAGACACACTAAAACATCATACACATTTTATGTAGATATCAAAGCTTTGTGAACATCACATTATTAATGTAGATATTAAAGCTTTGTGAACATCACGTCATAAAAGTAGCCACCAAACAAACAAGTGACACTTGGACTAATGGCCATCACATAAGTCTACGTATTTAGGCCGAGTTCTATTAAATTATGCCGATATAAAAACCACAGCGATATCTTAATTTGATCATTAATGATGAAAAATACTTAACAGTTAAGTTACCGTACACTGAAATTATTAATAGTTAAGGTAATACCAAGTTTACTGTACGGCAACAGTCTATTGTGGAATCAGTCCTGGTGCCAATGGAATTCACCATCCTGCTTTTCCCGATTGGTGTCGCTGCTGCACTATCAGGTAACTCGCGGGAAAAGTTGTATTTCACGCATGTTCAAAAATTGTTTATTGTGCGTGTATTTTCCCGGTATCACGACGTCACAGAACAAAACCTGATAGTGCAGTGGTGACACCACACGGGACAAAATTTGAAAGGTGAATTGTGTCGCTGCTACACGATGAAAATAGAGACTTTGCCCCCTTTTCGTGCAAAATTTGCCCAACTGCTACCTACTATGACGTTGTTTTAGCAATTCTGTTGTAAAAAAACACTCAAATAAATTGTTTGGTCTTGAACACCATAAACCGAAGATACTCATTTTATCATTATATTTTGGGATTCTCTGTTGAAACAGCTACACGAATGTAACGTATTTTGTTTTTATTTACTTATTTTTATTACAGGTGTAAATATTTTTATTACAGGTGTAAAGATTTTAGAGAAACAGAACCAGGAATTGATATTTTTAGAAGGTGGTATTCTGAACCTTACATGCCAACAAAACAGTTCAGTTGATAGAAGTAGAGATCTGAATTTCATATTTAACGGAAATTCTAACATATCAGCGTATACTCCACGTCGTTCATTTTCCGCTGGAAAAAGTTTATTATTTATACAGAAGGTTGTTAGTGTAACAGACAAGGGAACATATGAATGTCTGTTTGGCATTGACAAAGACCAGGTTGAGGTGCAGGTGTATGCTGGTAAGTATATTATGTTTGGCATTGACAAAGACCAGGTGGAGGTGCAGGTGTATGCTGGTATAAATATACTCCGTTTGGCATTGACAAAGACCAGATTGAAGTGCAAGTGTATGCTGGTAAGTATACTCTGTTTGGCATTAACAAAGACCAGGTTTTAGGTGCAGGTATATGCTGTTAAGTATACTCTGTTTGGCGTTGACAAAGACCAGGTTTGAGGTGCAGGTATATGCTGGTAAATATACTCTGTTTTGCATCGACAAACACCAGGTGGAGGTGCAGGTGTATGCTGGTATTAGTATACTCTGTTTGGCATTGACAAATACCAGGTGGAGGTGCAAGTATATGCTGGTAGGTATACTCTGTTTGGCATTGACAAAGAGCAGGTGGAGGTGCAGGTGTATGCTGGTAGGTATACTCTGTTTGGCATTGACAAAGTCTAGGTTGACGTGCAAGTGTATGCTGGTAAGTACTATGTTTGGCATTGACAAAGTCCAGGTGGAGGTGCAAGTTTATGCTGATAGGTATACTCAATAATTTGTTTCTCCCTCTATAACCGAAATTATAAACACCTTCTTAAAAGACCTTTTACTGGTATTGTACGGGGGTCCAGATGGAGGTGCAGGTGTATGCTGGTATAAGTATACTCCGTTTGGCATTGACAAAGTCCAGATTGACGTGCAAGTGTATGCTGGTAAGTACTCTGTTTGGCATTGACAAAGTCCAGGTGGAGGTGCAAGTGTATGCTGGTAGGTATACTCAATAATTTGTTTCTCCCTCTATAACCGAAATTATAAACACCTTCTTAAAAGACTTTTTACTGGTATTGTACGGGGGTCCAGATGGAGGTGCAGGTGTATGCTGGTATAAGTATACTCCGTTTGGCATTGACAAAGACCAGATTGAAGTGCAAGTGTATGCTGGTAAGTATACTCTGTTTGGCATTAACAAAGACCAGGTTTGAGTTGCAGGTATATGCTGGTAAGTATACTCTGTTTGGCGTTGACAAAGACCAGGTTTGAGGTGCAGGTATATGCTGGTAAGTTTACTTCGTTTGGCATTGACAAAGACCAGGTGGAGGTGCAGGTGTATGCTGGTATAAGTATACTCTGTTTGGCATTGACAAAGACCAGGTTTGAGGTGCAGGTATATGCTGGTAAGTATACTTCGTTTGGCATTGACAAAGACCAGGTTTGAGGTGCAGGTAATGTGCTGGTAAGTATACTCTGTTGGCATTGACAAATACCAGGTGGAGGTGCAGATGTATGCTAGTAGGTATACTCTGTTTGGCATTGACAAATACCAGGTTTTAGGTGCAGGTAATGTGCTGGTAAGTATACTCTGTTTAGCGTTGACAAATACCAGGTGGAGGTGCAGGTGTATGCTGGTAGGTATACTCTGTTTGGCATTGACAAAGACCATGTTGACGTGCAAGTGTATGCTGGTAAGTACTCTGGCATTGACAAAGACCAGGTGGAGGTCAAGTGTATGCTGGTAGGTATGTAACTCGGCCTGGTAGAGCACCAGATAAACAATAAACAAATCAGCTTGGGTTCTTGATGTTTTATTCGATAGGTAACAGTTATAATAAGTAATGCCCTGTAAAATACAAATGCCATATTTTAAATATAAATAACAATCATTTATTCTACTAAATGGCATTTAATCAATCAATAAATTAAATAAACGATATGTAAACTTATAAGATCACAATATATAAGAAAAATAACTATGTTCTGATATGGT
The DNA here is from genome assembly GCA_002080025.1 of Modiolus philippinarum. Classification (NCBI taxonomy): domain Eukaryota; kingdom Metazoa; phylum Mollusca; class Bivalvia; order Mytilida; family Modiolidae; genus Modiolus; species Modiolus philippinarum. Next base: position 41,596 of record MJUU01008375.1, on the reverse strand, counting down.
CATCAATATTTAATCTTGATGAAGAAAGCAATAAAGTAAACCTGTTGAATGACCATCGTTTCAAGATGATTACAGCAATCCTGTGTATTTACGGTTATCTGATTTTGACATGTTTCGTATCAAAAATATGAAAAAAACATTGTTAAACAAAAACTATGTAAATAAGCTAGCAACATATAAAGCAAAGCATAAGCAAAATAAAGCAACAAATAAAGCAGCTAAAAACAAAGCAATAACTCAATAATTTGTTTGTCCCTCTATAACCGAAATTATAAACACCTTCTTAAAAGACTTTTTACTGGTAGTGTACGGGGGTCACGCATGGAGCAGAACATGCCTACTCTTCTAAAGCACCCGATACGTCCAGTTTTGACTGGGGTTTAACTTGCTTACGCTTTAGTTTAGTTGCATTCCTTTTTATTATCCATATAGTCTGTAGATGCACATTAAGCTTTCCGATTTTTGATATTGGTCTTGATGCAATTTTAAACAAGAGGCCCCAAAATGTTGAATTTTAACACATGTGGCATGTGACATAAACTCCTCCTACATTTTTGGACTGTAGAATTGTTGCATATAGTCTGTAGATGCGCAATAAGCTTTTTGATTTTTTTATCTTTATCTTGGTGCAAACAAGAGGCCCCAAGATGTTAATAATTTTGAAAAAAAAACACGAAGATGTGGATTTTGTCACATGTGGCATGTGACACAAACTACTCCTCCTACATTTTAAAATCTTAATGCAGAATTGTTGCATACAGTCTGTAGATTTGCAATAAGCTTTTAAAATTTTGATTCTGGTTCCAACTTCGGTAAATTTCCTGAAAATTTCAAAGACTCATATTTTTTTTATTTGAGCGTATAATTTTATATTTAAGTAAGTGTTTGGTAGAAAGCGAAATTTTGGATTATTAGAATTCTAAAATGCGATTCCAAGTTTGGTAAATTTCCTGAAAGTCTCAAAGACACTTATTTTTTTTTTTTTTTTGAATTCTACTTAGAAACCATACTTTTAGAATTTGTTTTTATTAGAACAAACATTTTCAGCAATTGCATTTCAAAAATGTACAATTCCAATTTTGGTTAATTTCCTGAAAGTCTCAAAGACCACTTTTTTGGAATTCTACATAGCAACCATACTTTTTGAATATGTTTTGATTGGGACAAGTTTCATCAATTGAGTTTCAAAAATATTCAATTCCAATTTTGGTAAATTTCCTGAAAGTCGCAAAGACCACTTATTTTTGGAATTCTACATAGCAACCATACTTTAAGAATTTGTTTCGATTAGGACAAACATTTTCACCAATTGGATTTCAAAAATATTTAATTTCAAGTTTGGTAAATTTCCTGAAAGTCTTAAAGACAACTTATTTTTTTTGGAATTCTACATAGCAACCATACTTTTAGACTCTGTTTTGATTAGCACAAACATTTTTATCAATTGGATTTCAAAAACATTCAATTCCAATTTTGGTATATTTCCTTAAAGTCCACTAATTTTTTTGGAATTCTGCCTAATAACCATATATTTGATTTTTTTTTTTTTGGGGGGGGGGGGGTAAAAATAACTATCAATAGTTTGATTTCTAAAATATTAAGAAAAATCATGCTCAGGTTGTATAACAGCTGTTTTCTGTGTCAAACAGGGAGTGCGGGGATAACTGTCGTTTCCGAGAACCTCTAGTTTTTGTGTTTTGTCTTGGTCATTTGATCTCTGCTTGGGTTGCACCTGAAAGGGGCGGAAAGGCACTTGTCCGGGACGCCATGATCAGTCATTTTATTCAGCGAGAATTGGGGATTTACCCCTAACGGTTCTTTTACGGGTATCGGAATTGAATTTTTTTCTCAGGAATTTACTGTTTGATAGCTCCGGGATTATAAAACCTCCTACACATCCTAATCTAAGTATCCGTGTTGTTGGATTTTTGTTTTTGGAGTTTCCCCCTTTACTGCCTTTTTTGCTTTGGTATTCATTTGTCACAGGGAACCACCCGTTCCCTTCCCAAAGGGGTTTTAAGGGCCCCATGTTAATATTTGGTGGGAGTTCTAATCTATAGATCTTATTCCTTGACTTTGGAAGTTTATGACATTTGTCGAGAAAAATAAACATCGGACAACTGAAAAAAACCAAAAAAACTAGAGATATGAACTGAATTAATCCTGTTTACTTGGCTCTTTTTCTGGCGAAAATCATCCAGGTCGAAATTTTTGTATGGATTGGCGTGAATTAAACAAAATCGAAAGTTATTTAACCGACTGTCTATGCTTTTCCTTTCTTGACATGGTATACAGATGTTTTATTTGTATGTTAATTATACTCTAGGGACACGAGATATAGAAAGGGTGGGTTTTGGTACCCATAAACGGCTAGCTTTTGCTGAAGCCGGTTGTCGAGTTTCTATCGTTGTTTACTTCAGTCTTTTGTTGATTATTTGTGTTTTTCTTGTGCAGTCTCGTTTCGGATTTGTCATTTTGATTGTGAATTTTGGCCATTGTAGGTTTTCCTTTTATCTTTCCATCTCTAGATATTATTATTCCGACATAAACAATTTGTTGTAGTTCTGAAGATTAGATTTTCGATAAACAGAATAATTGATATTAGGATATTTTTTTATTTTATAATATTGGGTAGTTCTGTCAGTTTCCACTAACTAATATAGCAGGGATTTGCAAATCGGGGAGCTAAAAATGTCAAGGGGCTTCTTCGGTAGCTATAGGGTTTCAATTCGCCTCAGTTGTCTTCAGAAAAGAGAGGAGATGCAGGTCGTAATCCTTTGCTAGTAAAGATGGTCAAATGGATTATCATTAGGGCCCCGCATCGATATGCGGGTGCCCAATAGTTTTCACTTTGTCCGTCTGTCTGTTCGTCCGTACGTCTGTCCGTCAACAATTTTTTTCGTCAAAGATTTCTTGGCTTGTATATGTGGGAATGATTTGAAATTTATTCTGAAGCTTGGAAATTATGAGTTGTATTGTGTAGGCAATTTCCAAGTTTGTCGGGCACCCACTTCCTGTTTGAATATACTTTGAATTTTTACAAAAAAATTTTCGTCACAGATTTCTTGGCTTCTATTGCAGGGAATGCTTTGAAATTTAGTCTGAAGCTTTGAAATGATAAGTTGTATTGTGTAAGCAATTTTCAAGTTTGTCGAACATCCACTTCCTGTTTGCCGATACTTTTTACTATAAACCAAATTTTCCGTCAAAGATTTCTTGACTTCTACTGGAGGGAATTATTTGATATTTAGTCTGAATCTTAGAAATGAGTTGTATTGTGTAAGCAATTTCAA
>MJUU01008375.1:12715-31609 GCA_002080025.1 Modiolus philippinarum | reverse complement strand
TCAGAAGCTTTGAAAGATAAAGAATGTCAGAAGCATTGAAAGTAAAATTATCAGAACCGTTGTTAGTAACATTGTCAGAAGCTTTGAAAGATAAAGAATGTCAGAAGCATTGAAAGTAAAATTATCAGAATCGTTGTTAGTAACATTGTCAAAAACCATTGTAAGTTAGATTAAAGTGGTGTAACAGACTACAGTTGGTGTAAGCTGGGACTATGTTATATTAGTCACAGGTGTAAGTGGTGTAACAGACTACAGTTGGTGTAAGCTGGGACTATGTTATATTAGTCCCAGGTGTAAGTCAAATGTACAATGGACAACGAAAGGATATAGAGTAAATACACATTAGACAAAGTCTCTACAAATACATTATTAAACCAAGCATCAGAACAACGGTTTTATTGTTGTTCTTCATCTAAGGTTGTGTACTTAGACTAAAAGTGGCGTAAGATAAATGTAGAATTAACGTGGTGTACATAGACCAGAGTGATGAAGTTAAAATGAAGATATTGACTACGACAATATAATACCCACCAAACGTTGTAGCCACTTGTCTTGGTGAAAATGTAAATTTCCACTATATAACTTAACTAGTAACGAACTTTCATTGGCCAAGACTGTCACACGTGACTCTGAACTCCCGCTGAACGTCGTGTCCAAATATCATATTCCCCTCATTCGAAATTCTCTAGATTTTACATTATATATATTAGTGAGTGAATTTAAGCTATAGTAAAGGGGTGTTCCGAGTTGAGGAACAGCTCGCTATCGCTTAGCCAGGAGTATTTGCTTGATAAGGTCTCAACAAGCTTATCTCTCAAAAGTGCAGCTGTAACACGTTGCCGTATACAATTTTCATTGTCAGTTTCAATTAGTTCATCTGTGTTCTTATGTCAATTTCAATAAAACAAATTCATTTCAGCAACGGCAATGCCTTTCCGAACTGTTCTTTTGTTCTTAGTTACCTTGTCGTCGCGGATACAGCCTCCGAATATAGGGAGCTATTCCGGTTGAGTTTTTGCCAGTTTTTGTCAATTTTTGCCTGAATTCTTCAAGATCATTTACAAATTTCAGAAAAGATGGAGGGGAGACAGAACTCCCTCTTGATATCACCGTCAATGATTTGTATATTAAACTTAGTGGTGGAATAAAATATTTATTTTCCATGCATGATGGAGATATGAAGATTTGTTTACCCTCGGGTAATCATATTTCCCCAGGCGATGTCTTCGGGAAATATGATTCCCTCGGGTAAACAAATCTTCATATCTCCCACATGGTATAATGTTGACTAGACATGGGAGGCACTTACAAGTGCTCGTTACGATTCAATGTCCAGCAGACAGAGTTTTCTTAGGGACAATGTAAATGTGGCACTAGTCCGTATAGACGGTGTACTATCACCAGATAGAGCTAAAGTGACAATATAATGTCCGACAGACAATTTTGCAGTGAGAATATGGCATAAGCACCATTGACAGTGTATGTCCACCAGACAGAGATGGCACTAGCCCTTGTGACATTGTTTTCAACAAACAAATGAGGCATTATTCCTAATTACCTAGTGACGTTGACATATATCCATCAGACAGAGCTTGCACTAGCCCTGGTTTCGAAGTAATATGCATCAGGCAAATGAGACACTTACCCTAGTTACAATGTAATGTCACCAGACGGACATTGTACTTGCCCTAGTGATAATGTAATGTGCACCAGACGAAGGCAGTGAAGATTTAGATATTGCACCACTAGCCCTATTGACAATGTACAGATGGCACTTATCTTAGTGAGAATACATGCCCACCAGACAGAAGTGGTACTAGCCCTGGTTACGATTTAATATCCACCAGACAAAGGAGGTACTATCAATAGTGACAATGTAATTGTCCATACGACAGAGACGGCATAAGCCGCGGAGACGATGTAGAGATGGCACTAGCCCTAGTGACAATGTAATGTCCACCAGACAGAGGCAGCATAAGCCCTTGAGACGACGTAGAGATGGCACTAGCCGCAGTGTCATTGTTGAGATGAGACTTGCCATATTGACAATGCAATGTCCTCCACAAAAAGGGGACATTTGCCCCATTGACAATGTAACGTAAGTACCTAAGTTCCTGTAAAATTAATGTCTGCAGGTTGCAATTGACAACTAATTGAACAAATCATACCTCGTTGGTGACTTAGAAAGATGCGTTGTTGTAGAAACAAAATCAAACCTCATATTTCCGGTAACCAATATTGTGTAATATATCTTTTATCATTTCAGAGATGCTCCATCCACCTCAGGGAATACATCGAACGAGAAGGGAAGTAGAAGAAAATATGCAACATCATCAACATAAATTATATGCAGAACATTTTAAAACTCTGGTAGCTCAAAAAGGGTATATTGAAGGGGTTTTCTAATAGAACAAATATGTACAAACTTGAATTGTCAATTCCATGTTGTAGGTATTGGATAAACATTTATTCCGAAATGGAACAAATCTGAAGCCAACAGTGTTAACAAGCGATTGCAAAGTATTTTGCACAAGGGAAAAGGGGGGTATGGAAGGTAAGACGGGTTGGACTGTACTGACTCACATCAATGAGCCACACAGATTAACAGAGAAGTAAAAAATAGTCACAAACGGGAACCACTGAATCAAGCTACCTCGACTCATATGAACAGGGAGGGAGATATTAAGGGGAAGTTGTACAAGGATATATGAAAACAGTAAAATATTTAAAATTTTCTCTTCAGTTGAACCAAAGAGTGTATTTGTAATAGTTTAATGTCCGTTTCCCATTGAGAACTTACTATTCTGGTATTACACAAGATTTCAATCAAGATGGTAAACCTTGGCTACCAACATTATTGGATTTTTTATTGAATTACGTATACTTCTTCATCACATGGACTGATTCTGCACAGATAAAGTATTGATCATAGAGAAATTATTGCCCGAGAATAAACAAGTTGTTAATTTACACAAAGAATTGATCTAGTTGGGTACTCTTTTCTTTTATCTTGAATTAGACGTTACCAAGCGAATTTCTTTGGAGAAAATCACTTTGTATTTGCGCGTATGCAGAAACCAAATTAATATTATGTTATTTCGTACTATGTCATTTCAGGAAGAAGGGGGGGCAATTTATGCACATAAGTTTTTTAACATTGAGTGTCATTTTTGTAGATCTATAGATTCGTAAACGAATTTCTCGTACTTAGTTTTTACAGCATGCTTTCAAATTTAAATATTGAAGTGGTTCCCGGTTAACTACTCTGTTATTTCCTAGACAGCTTTGAGACGGCAATGAGTAGTATGCCAGGAACCAGCTTCTGTTAGCGGTTTGTTTTAGTTTTTGGTTGGATGACAGTGTTGTATATTAAACAGGTACATGTGTAGTTTACGTCATACAGAGTCCGGCCTTTCATTAATTTTGTTCACCATGAATAACATTTCAATATCAAGATACTCCCAATAAGTTTGGATTTCTAGATATGTTTAAGCACAACGATTGAAAAGAAAATATTTTTAGCAATAAACGTAAATTAAAATCTATACAATCTCTGAACAGGTGCTAGTGTACTACTTGATTCGTGTAAATTACTCGAATTCGAATGTTTTGCTGCAATGTCTACAAGTATTTTTTGTCTTTCTTTTTTATATATGATCAGGTTATAAGAAGGCAGATTTGTTCGACATTTGTCAGATAATTTTTCTCAGTGCTTGTAAATCGCGTTGAACATATCGTGAATTTTTTTTCCAAGTAAGTCTAACAGTTAAAAATAGGAGTCAAACTGTTTTACTTTGCCAGGCTTTATCCTATTTACATTCACATTTTTTACTACTATGAAGTATGTGACCAGAGCAATGACCACATACTCGTGTATCTAAGCTTGGTATAAGTGGACAAGTGAGAAAATTATATGAATATTACATTTTTCAAACTAGAAGTTTTAATCTTAAAACAAAAAATTGTGAATCATGACACAAAAATTTGCATATTGATATTTTTTGCAATTAAATGATGCAGTTTGTTAAAGCTTGTTAGATTTTTCGGTAGATTTATTTGTATTGTTTGTATGTGTTTTTCCAAAGTTGTTTAATTATTCCTCCTTTTAATTTTGTGAATAAAATGGATTTTTATAGAATTAATGTGTATTCATTGTGAAATATATATGTATAAAACACTTTAAATAATCTTTCGACATAATTTTAGTTCGTTGAGGGAGCTATTAGAGTACCCCCGGCGTCCTGCAACTATGCATGCTAGGGTCATCAAACTTTGCAGATTTATCCAGGATTGCCTGATAACCCCGAGAAAATTGGGTCTCTTTTGACCTATATTTTCCGCTCGACAGGTTTCCACTCAAATTTACATCCAAGTTGATATGACCGTAAATACACGGTAGGATCATTTAATCTGACATGTGCTTATTCATCTCCTTTGATGGTAAGATAGCATCAAGGCAAATTTATGTCACTTTGACCTGTATTTTACAGTTTATGGACTACTTCATATCTCAGTCACTTTAAATTGTCGGATAACGTTTCCATGCTTGGGCTTGCATCTCTGATGTTAGGTCAGCATCCAGGCAAAATGAGGTCACTTTGGCATATATTTTCAGCTTGATTGATTTACATTCACGTTTATTGATGAGTTCATATCTCAGTCACTATACATGGAAGAATATTGTAACCTTGTATATGCTTGCACCTCTGATTGTAATTCCGCTAGCAACTTGGAATTTAGAAGAAAAAATATTAACTAGTCAGAAACAATCGATAATATCCTAGCTCGAGAGAACGAGAACGAAAACGGACAGAAATTTGTACAGTTTAATGGAAAGCTCTGGCACGGATGTTTACACTGGCTTTAGCACCAGCACCGTCAACCCAGTCATCAACATCTACATTGGCAAATGGGAATGTGAGTTCGACAACGAAGTTCTGGAAAATGAAATGCCATGGATGGTTAAAGCACGAGACCTTATAGATTTTAAATTGTACAGGCAGCATATGGATGACTCTCCGACCCATGACTACTTTATAACGGAGACAATAAATTCTACAATTGAAATTTATTAATTAATAAGTGAAATAGAGGAATCACCTTCAAAACAGATGACCCACAGTTAAGATAATTTTGGTACAATGAAGTAGTTCAAATAGAGAATCAAACAGTATTAGAGTTACGGTTGGGAGAAGGCCAAAGCAAATGAGTATGAGAGAATAGAACACAAAGGGAAACAAATCGAAAACAACACAAGGGTTTGGGGCAGGTGTTTTTGTTAGAGAAGAGAAGAAACAAGGGAGACAACTCAAACAATTGAAAAGCATGGAAGACCAAGGTCAGGAAATATATAATAATAAAGAGCTTCCAGAGTAGTGGAACAGTACAAAACAATGATGAAGATAACTTGAGTTCATTAAACACAAATACCAAGGCTAGGGATATGCTTTGGATATGGTTAGGTGAGTAAGTTATGATCAAAGTGGGTCTAACGGGCGATATAAGGACGTGCTTCACTACTTTGATTGCTAACTAAACGTATCAGTAGTTTTTCAAGCTTTCATAAGCAGGTCCTTTCTGATCCTTTACAACACAAACTAAATTATACTATAACTGAAGAGCAATCCAAACTCGTTTATGATAACTGTAGTAGGAATCTAACGTTCACAATTTAAATAGTGATCACACAGTTTGTTAAATTTAAAGTTGTTCTATCATTTGTAAAATCTACCATTTTCTGTACAAGTTCCTTAGATTTCATATAATTCAATAACTAAATTGGTTTGTGAACAACAAAGTTAAAATCCCCTCCAATAACTTTTGTTTTCTTATAATCCAGCATTTCTGTACAATGCATATAACTTGCAATACTTTTATTAAGTTAGATACTGGTTCTTTAGGTCGGGAATAAATACAAACAACCTGAAGACATTAGATTAAGTAACATAATCTCATTACATTTAATGTTCAGAAAAACCCTTTTTTAGCTCACCTGGCTATGCCAGGGTGAGCTTTTGACATCACTTGGCGTCCGTCGTTAGCTCACTTTAAAAAATCTTCTCTTCTGAAACCACTGGGCCGAATGGAACCAAACTTTAACTGAATCATCACAAGGGTATTTAGTTTAAAAATTGTTATTTTCTATGTTCCAGGTCAAACAACATGGCCGACGTTACTAAAAATAGAACAGTTGTAGATTGCAGTTTTTGGCAAATAACTCAAAAAACCGTTACAGATGTCAAAGATCTGACTGAGTAAAAATGTTCAGCATGACAAGATCTACCCACCCTGCAATTTTAACGAAAATCTGATGACCCATTTTAGAGTTATTGCCTCTTTTCCGTAAAATTTTCAAAGTTTTGATGTTTTTATTTAAAAAACTATAATAGATAGAGGTTAAGTTTATATTGCAAAAATGTTCAGCATAGCAAGATCTACCCACATGGCAATTTTGAAGAAAAATCTAAATACCCATATAGGAGTTACTGCCCTTTATTAGTCAAAATTTTCGTGATTTTATATATTTTGTCGTATATTTCAAAAACAGTTCAAGATAAAGGTTAAGTTTTTATTGCCAAAATGTTCAGCATAGCAAGATCTGCACATGGCAATTTTGAAGAAAATCTAAATGCCAATATAGGAGTTATTGCCCTTTATTAGTCAAATTTTTCGTGATTTTATATATTTTGTCCTATATTTCAAAAACAGTTCAAGATAAAGGTTAAGTTTTAATTGCCAAATTTTCAGCATAGCAAGATCTGCACATGGCAATTTTGAAGAAAATCTAAATACCCATATAAGAGTTATTGCCCTTTATTAGTCAAATTTTTCGTGATTTTATATATTTTGTCCTATATTTCAAAAACAGTTCGAGATAGAGGTTGAATTTAAATTGCAAAAATGTTCAGCATATCAGATCCTCCCCCATGGAAATTATGAAGAAAATCCAAGTACCCATATTGGAGTTATTGCCCTTTATTGGTCGAATTTTTCGTGATTTTATACCTTTTGTCTTGTATTTTCACAGTTTGAGAGAGAGGTCAAGTTTAAATTGCTAAAATGTTCAGCATGTTAAGGACTACATTTTATTGAACATGATCAAATTGTCCGACGTCTTCCAAGATGGCCGCCAGCAGGGAACTTAGTTTACCATTTGACCCAAATGGGAAAACATCCCATCCTGAAAAACTATTTGGCCTATTGCAAGCAACCTTTGTCACAATAGTCTTTAGTTGGCCAATTTGTAAAAATTGTCCTGCAAGTCCTCATCACATCCAAGATGGCTGTCAGTGGGAAACATAGTTTAACATTGGACCCTAAGGGAAAACATTCAAAGATCTTCTCTGAAACAGCAAAGCCAATTTTAAACAAATTTGGTCACAGGAGTCCTTGGATGGTCCCTTAAAAAATATGTCTGGCAACCTCGCACTTCATTCAAGATGGCCGCCAAATGGGAAAACACATTCAGAAATCTTCTCCTCTGAAACTAATAGGCCAATTGGAACCAAACTTAGTCACAATACAAATATAGTCCGTAGTTGCCCCCTTTGAAAAAATGTATCTGCATCACATCCAAGATGGCCGCCAGCAAGGAACATAGTTTAACATTGGACCATATGGGAAAGCATTCACAAAGATTTGTCCTATTAACATACTTGAAAAGGAGGTCCTTTATTATTTAGGTTATTTGGACTCTTATGTCAGTAATGGCCCAGGTGAGCGTTACAGGCTCTTCAGAGCCTCTTGTTTATTTTCAATGAGCTCTTTTGAAGTTCAAAACGTGGAATGGAGTAATACTTGTCTTTGTCTTCTGAACATAATCTTGATTCTACAAACACATTTATATCTGCTCATCTGAAGTTGAAATCACCTCTGATATATCAATGTTTTGAGTGATGATGATACAGCTATTTATTTCCTCATGCACACTTCCAAGAATATACATTTTATCTGCGTTTTCTGCTCTGCCTGCATAATTTTCTGGGAGGTAATTCTATCCCAACTTCTGAGAGAGTATCTCCCTGTGTTTTTGCTACAGCTAGCCTAAGCGGAAATTGCTTTCGTGGTATTTTAGCGCTTTAATATTTTCCTAACAGGGATCTCTCTGTAGACTTTCTTGGTTGGAGTCCATTTTTTTCTACACTGCCATTATCAAATTCAATCCAGATGAAATTTGGTTTCCTGTCCATGAACCCAATCTTCTTTATAATACCACATCAACCCATCATTTTTTTTTAGATAATCCTTTGGCCCTTTCTATTATTAAGGTCTTTCCTACTTAGGTGGAAAGACCTTCTTGTATTTCTTCTGATTATTATTATTTTTTCTTTTATTCTCTTCCAACATTTGCCAAAAAGTATTAAAAGATATCACTTTGATACTTGGTACCATCAATCAGAAATGGCCATGCTTGACCAGACTCACCCTGTAAACCCGATCTATTTTTGGTAACAGAGTTACATCACCAAACATGGTAAACATTGTTAGCAGATAAACTCGGAAACCATAAAATGTTTGTTCGGAATTTCGTTACATTTGGACAAAATCTCTACGATGGACCGTTCAAGAGTTATGCCCCTTGATATTTTGTTTCGACTTCAACTATTTGTTTCTCAACAACGGTTAGAATCATGTGACATTGACCTTTGACCTACAAAACTAGTTCAAGGTCAAAGGTCAAGGTCAAGGTCAAAAATTAAGGTTGATTTTAAGGTCTATTTTTTTCCATATTACCGTATTTTCTTTAGTATAAGTAACGCTGATGTATAAGACGCATTTTTTAAAAAGTATGTTTTTATCGTTATTTCTTATCTTTTCTTCTTCATTTTTTTGAGGATTGGTTTGAGATATCCTTTTGAGAAACTTCATGACAACAAACGAGACCATGTCTAGTTGTGCACAAATAGGGAACGGTCGAAAATCTTTTTTCGTTCACGAGTTTTCGCCCAAGGTCCGAAAAACATTGTTACAGAATAAACTCGGAAACCATAAGAGATAGCTGGTTAAATGTAATGACAAAAATGTTTGTTAGGTTATGACGGATCTTCGTTACAATTGGACCGAAACTCTGCTGTAGACCGTTCATGAGTTATGCCCCTTGAAAATTTCCTAATTTCTTTACGTACGATTTTCTCGAAAATGGTTAGAGATAGAAACCTGGAACCTTTTCCATTCTACTTGAGTGATATGTGTTTCATCTAAAAATGCTAAGGTGAAAGGTCATCGGTCACTTTGAACTTTGACCTCAGACCTAGTTATTGGATTAACTCAGAAACCGTAATAGATAGCTGATTAAATGTAATGGAGAAAATGTGTGTCTTGTTGAGATCTACAATTATTACATTTGGTCCAAAATCATTGGACCAACCGTTTCGGACTTATGGGCCAAAAACCGATTTCCGATGTATAAATTTGGGTTTTTTGCCTATAGCTCAAATACTATTGAAGATACAAACATATATTCAATACAAAAAATGTTCAGGTAGAATTGACCTTCAAAATGACGTCAAGGTCAAATTGAAAAAAAAATATGTTTCACGTTAAAGAGTCTATAAATATACATATTAAGCTTAGAATGTTGGTTTTCCCTATGAATCAATAATGAAAACATTCTGACGCAACTTTGGGAAAGACCTATAAATTGTTCTTCGAACGATTGACGTACTAGTTTTTACTCTGTTTCTTTAGATAAATCTCCAATGACTACGTCACTATATTTTACTTCAACCTTCAATGGCTATATTTATCTTGACATGACTCAAATGAATGTTTTATCATATCTTCTCTCATTGTCAGGAAAAGTTGTAGACACAAGATTAATATTAAGTTATTAAGGTTTTAAAAAGGTTTACGCCGCCGACAAGTAAAGTAATACCTATGCCTCGCTGTGTCACAGGCGAATCAAAGAATAAGCAAAGCTCAATAATATTCATCATTTCAGAAAGGGGTAGATCTGCTTCAAGGAATCTTAAATCTTTACTGAGGTCAAAATTTCAACCAGTGATACACAAGTCAACACATACAAAAATTAATACAGAATACATAATTTTTATTTGCCACATCAAGGGCCCACAAGGGGCATATATATCACAATGATATTTTACAGAGCAAATATATCTAACACAATATAACATAAATTTAATCTACTGATCCAGAATCAATATGTGTCTTACTTAACTCTGATGTGTTTATCTATGCATGTTTACATCAAGTCCATGGAGGCATTTTGGATCTTTATATTGCCCAAATTTTCAATTTATGTAAGTACATTTAGCCTTTACCTTTGTTCTACTGACCATTAAAACAAAATGTGTCTTCGTTATCTCGGAAACTTTCATCTTTCCAATCCATGAAATATATTGATGCCACATAAAGAAAAAAATGTAATTATGAGATAATTATGAGATAATTACATGTATGTGGCATCAGTACGATTCCGTATAACTGGAAGTTATACTCTTGAAACCAATTTTAGACTTAAATTTCCAATTTCTGTAGGCACATTGACTTCAATCTTTCACATACTGATTTAAAACCACCCTCTAATGCTTTAATGTATGTAAAAAGCATTCAAATCCATGAAGGCATTCTTGAGTTATTTTTGGGCTTAAATTTTCGATTTCTGGAAGTACCTATGACCTTAACTTTGCCATACTGATCCCAAAATCAATAGGTGTATTCCTTAATCTGATGTTTTCATCTTTATGTCCATGAAGGCATTCTGAAGCCCATATTCGGGTCCAATTTTTCAAATAATTCAAGAAAATGTGAACTTGACCTATAATCACCTGATTCCACGTCTGAAACTTTCATCTATGCAAGTTTCTTTCTATTCAGTGAAGGCATTTGTAATTTGTGCTGTGGAAAGTAATTTCGGCTAAATTTCAATGATCATAGTAAAATTGACCATAGACCTTGATCTTTAACCTTCTGATCTAAAAAATATTATGTATCTTTCTTGCATCCGATGTTTTCTTTTACGTAAGTTTTGTTTAAATCAACACAGGCATTTTGTACAATGTATAATTTTTACCAAAATTTGAAATTTCTGTTAGAAATTTTGACCTTGAGCGACCTTTGACCCACCGACTCCAAATCTGTAACTGTCATTCTTTCCTCTGACGCTTTCATCTCCATCTGCATGAATAAAAACAATTATTAACGTGTCTAAGTCTCAATTCTCAACTTTTTGTTTCATGTTTCTTTAGAAAAACAATATCAAGGTTCACAGGAATAAAATACAGACATACCCAACATATTGTAGTTGTTGTCGGGTTCCATTCCTCCGGGTTCATACAGCGTCAGAAATTCAATTTTTCTAATCTCTTGCCTTTAGTAATTTAGAACATGATTTCATCGGTATCTGGTGTAAAAAAATCAATCACATCAAGATTAAAGATAAATAGAGTTACCCCCCTTATAGCAGGATTTTCACATATTGATCTAACTGTAAAACAAACGGCATCTTACGTTTCGTAACATTCCGAGAGCCGGAGAGAGGTAACCATTTTGTTGTTTTTTTTTTAAATATTTTTGTAAAATGTCAAATGAAGGCCTGCAACCCCTCTTTTCAATGGACTAGCGAATCCGGTTGTGCTTGTTCGTAGTATTGTTTAGTAGAATGTTGGTTCCATAGTTGTAACAAATAATGTTTTAATTCAATAATCTGTGAGTTTGTTATTTGAAGTATGTTTTATGATAAATGTTTGAGTCTTTTGTGCTATTCATCCCTGTATGTGTCAAAATTAATACTGTTCGAAGTCGCTGTAAATTTAGTTTCAGTAGATGACGTCAACAACTAAAATTCTCAGTGTAGATGAAATCTAAACATTGCGAAGACAAATAAGCTTTGTGCAGGAAGATACTGATGAGTTTTAGCAAAACTTAAAAATATAAATATTGTAAGTCTTCAAATAAAGTCTGGTTTTCGGCCCAGCACCGACGTACTACTTGTCTTGCGCATATCCCTGGGGACTTGCTGGAAGTTTATCAACAGATGTATTGATGGAGGTAAAAAAAATAGAGTAAATACTACTATTGCGTAGTGATAACAGTAAGCAATCAAACAAACAAAAACAATTTTATTTGTTTGCTTGTTTGGTAACAGTAAGTCTAGTGGGCATTTGGTCCTGTAGTTGTTATAACAAATATCTCGGATATCAGGCCTGAGAGCTTCAATGTTCGTAGGTGTTATAAACAAATGGTTCATTAAATCCGTTTGGTGGGGCTCTTGTAACAAATAGCTCAGTACATCATTCTTGTAGGACTTTGGTTTCTATGGGGATTATTGCAAATGGTTCAGTAACTCAATCTAGCGCCCTTTAGTCACTATATGGCCCAGTACATCAGTCTGGTAGGACTTTGGTCTTCAATGGTTTCATAACAAATGGTTCAGTACATCAGTCTAGTGGGACTTGGTGTTATTACAAATGGCCAAGTACACTAGTCTTATGGTTCCTTTGGTCATTGAAGGTCTTACAACAAATGGTTCAGTACATCAGTCTGGTAGGACTTTGGTCTACAAGGGTGTCATATCAAATGGTTCAGCAAATCAGTCTAGTGGGACTTTGGTTTCCATGGATGTTATAAAAATAGCTCATTACACTAGTCTTATGGTTCCATTGATCACTGAAGGTCTTACAACAAATGGCTCAGTACATCAGTCTGGTAGAACTTTAGTCTCCGTGGGTATTATAACAAAAGGTTCAGTACATCAGTCGAGTGGGACTTTGTTCTCCGTAGGTTTTATACCAAATTGCCCGGTACCATCATTGTAGTGGACTACTGGACTCCGTATATGTTATTCCAAATTGGCTCAATACATCAGTCTAGTGGATTTTTGGTCGCTTTAGGTCTTATAGTAAAGAGTTTAACGTCTAATACAATATATATTTAGTTTTTGGTTTTTGTAAAGCAAATGGGTAATGGGTAATTCTGTGTAATTGTGTGTTTCTTTGCTTTAAATTGTTTTATGGTTTTACGTTTTACAACTAATATTTTATCCCTTTGTAAAGGCATCATTTTTTCCACATTGACTTGTATACATCCCTCCTCGGGGTTCTGAGCTACGGAAGTACGGAAGCGTATTAGGGACATGCATAAAAAAAGTAACTCGCCGCGGGGAGATACTGAAGCGTATTAGGTACTTTTTAAATCATTACACATATTCAAAGCGAAAGGAAAATAGTTTAACAGATATAAATCTTTTGGTAATGAATTCTAAGTGACACCAACACATGTACGACATGAAGTGTCTTTATTATAATTTATGGGTTATATTTTTTTGTAAATGACATGTTTGACGTTTAAATATATGGAATGAACACACTAGACGATCTTATTGTTTGAAAACAAAACAAAACGAAATTAAAATTTCAAACAAACAGTGATAGAGCTATTATTTACAGGTGATTGAAAAACATATAATTTCTGATATATCAGGGTGATTTGTAGATCTTTATAACTGGGTACACAGCCATGGGCTGCTGCGGGGACGCCTCTGGTTGGGCCAAAATTGGACTTCTTTGTTCGATATGTGCTTTAGGTCTCCATACAGCTGGTTATATGACAAACAATTGGATGGTCTATAACACAGTAAAGGACCAAGTGGATATTCGTGTTGGCCTGTGGTGGCTAACAAACTGTTCGGCTGATATAACTTGTTATAGTGAATCAACGCCGTCATCTTACAAATCATGTAAGTAATCCACTACATCACATGTCAATAAACTACACGACAAACTGTGGCAATACACTACACCACAAACTATGGCAATACTCTAACCCACAATCCATGGCTATACAATACTGTAACACCACAAACCATGGCGATATACTACACCACAAGCCATGGCAATACACTACACCACAAACCATGGCAATACACTGCACCACAAACCATGGCAATACACTACACCACAAACCATAGCAATACACTTCTTCACCAAAAACTAGAACAATATACTACACCTCAAAATAAGGGCAATATTCAAAAGGAATGAATGTGATGCCATTGTTTTTAATATTTCTTCCAAATTCCAAAAGAATTTTTGTAAGGCGAAATAAATATACGTTGACATATAAACGCTTCGGTGATACTGGAATTATCAGTCTATGTAGATCAAAGGAAATTCATACAAATTGCCAATAAATACCATAACAGAGGAAATGCTTTTTTACACCACAAGGAGACAATTTCTCGTTAAATAAATGTAAACCAAACTTTTTTGTCTGCATTTTGAAGTCCTTGTTCAGTTATATACTAAATTGTCTTGTATCAAACCTATATAGGAAATATATCGCCATGATAAAACTGAACTACAAACATCACTATGATAGAAAAATGTTCGTTTTGAATGTGCAATGTCTAATAATGAACAAAAAATTTTGCAGTTGAGAGATATCTTCAACTGGCAGCAGGACAACTCGCCCAACTGCCACACACACAATTTCTACCAACTCGCCCAACCAAAATTAAAAGTACCATCTGGCAAAAGAACATTCCAGTATTTTTGGCCTCAATTTAATTAACG
Organism: Modiolus philippinarum; assembly: GCA_002080025.1. NCBI lineage: Eukaryota > Metazoa > Mollusca > Bivalvia > Mytilida > Modiolidae > Modiolus > Modiolus philippinarum. Next base: position 17,078 of record MJUU01008375.1, on the reverse strand, counting down.
GGTACAACAAGTCATTTTGGTGATTTTCTCGAATTTACATTAATTGGTTGTGCTTGGTTCAGCAAGGATGTGTATTGAGATGTCCTTGGGTTCAGAGTTTAGGTTATGAGTATTGTTTAGGGTTACAGATATGGTTAGGTTTAGAGATAGGGTTAGGGTAAGCGTTAGAGATAGGGCTAGGGTAAGAATTAGAGATAGGGTAAGGGTTAGGGTTGGAGAGAGGGTTGGGGCTAGAATTAGGGTTAGGGTTAGAGATATGGTTAGGGTTAGTGCTTGAAGCGGTTAAAAATATTCTGAAATGATTCAATCAGTAGGACATAAATTCATGTCACTCTCTTTATGGGGCGAGATGGGTCGAGTTGACAGTGAGGCGAGTTGACTTGAGTTTCCCCCTCTTTTTTGTTAATTTTCCTAATTTTATCCATTTTCGCGACACTCAAAGTTCTTGACGATACAGCTTGCCATAACTTTGGGAGCAGCAGGCAATTGGACAGCCAATAGAATACCAAATTTACACAGTGTGAGAGTTTCAACAAACCTTTGTCTCATCACCTGAGTGACAAAATCAAGCATACGCTGGGGTCGGGGTCAGGAGGAGGGTAAAAATATAAAATTAAGGATTTAAACTGTTTAGATATCTGCATATACTTCAAAGTTATGAAAGTTTCAATATTTTATCTTTTCAGTATCTTTTACGATTACACAGGGTCTAGAAGGTGGAACCGCTGGGCTGCTGTTGATAGTAACAATCATTTATTGTTTCTATGTCGCGGCAGATCGCAGCAGAACTCGTAAAATAGCTGTGGCTAACACTTTCTTTTTGTTCATTGCAGGTAATTACTTAATATTTAACGCTTAAATTAATACACTGCAGACACGTTTCTGTTTCTAGTGACTTTTGAAAAACGAGCTATCTATTAGAATCAGAAATAAGTATCTATTAACCCTGAAAATTACATTAGAAGGAGAAACCTCGGTCGGTTATCTCCCTGTACCAATTTAGTTTTGTAGATAATTTCAATTATCATATCAATAGCCTCTTTTGATATTTAAATAAAAATTATCACCACATTAATCATATATAAGTAATTTGGTACAGGGAGATAACCAACAGGAGTTTCTCATAGGATGATTAAAAGTATGAAATAACAATGTGTCAATCAAATAGCGAGATTATTATAGCAAGCAAATGTAAACAAAACTTAGAGGAAACCCAAGTTTGCCAGCAAACCATTGGTTTCCTAAGAAAACCAGGTTTATGTGAGTTTTTGTTGAATTTCTTTTGTCATAGCGAATATAAAAAATATATACATGAACCAAACAGTCAGACGTAGCAGGAGGTTAATTAAGTTCTTTATAGAAGTGCACATATTTTTATTATCTCTCCTGAACCTGTCAAAATATTGATCATCTCTCCTGAACCTGTCAAAATATTGATCATCTCTCCTGAACCTGTCAAAATATTCTGAACAAAACTTGAAAGAGGTTGCTTATTGTGTTTCAATATTCATGGCGACTATAGTTTTAAACTGCATTTCATTAAAAAAAATTTCATTGAAACGAATGCAAAATATCAATGATTTTCATACACATCCACCCAATCCAAGTAGGTTCGCTAAAAGGAAAGTCACAAGTCGCCTGAGAGGAGGATTGTACAAGTATGGTTTTCAGCAGATCCGCCAATGAGATATAATGAAGCATTTTTTGTGATAAGGATTCATCTTATTTTATTCTAACTTTTATTGCAGTGGGATGTTCCATTGGTGGATTAGTTTTATGGATAATACAAATAAATTATCCATATTTCTTGGCTTGGTCAGCAGGATTAACAGTAGTGGCCATTGCCTTTTCACTACTTGCCTTACTTTGTTTGATCCCTGATATTAAAGAATATCCCTATGAAAAACTGCATGAAAAACCAGAGAAGCCGAAAAAACCACGTGGACAAATGTTCTACACAAAACATGGTGCAGATTACAAAAAGACAAACGGCTATTCGAAAGATCCATATGTGAAAAGCAGTCGTGACATTGGTGTTGACTACGGACGTCGTGATCCATACTCGTCAAAGAATAAGGGCTATATAGATGACGATATTGACAGGTTTTCACTGAATGTTGTAACACCTTCACAACCTCCGAGAGCCGACTTTTTTAAGAGTAATCCACCCGTTCGTTCTAAACATGGCGGTGATCTTTTTTGATAGTAATCCAGTTGATATGCTCAATATTTGTTTCTCAAACTTCAGTTTACGTTTCTATTTGTAAAAAAAATCAATCGAAAACTACCCATTTATTGGACGTGAACCATACTAAACCTTGAAATATCCGTCGCATATTACATGGAAATTGGTGACTGGAAAATGTTAACAATGAATATTATTAAAACTTTTTGTTATTTTGATTCGATGATATCAAAAAGAAGGACGAAAATATAATTACATCATTAAATCGATGGTTTACTGTATGCCAAATTTCGTTTCTTGACGTATTTTATACATATTAAAGAGTAAAGAGTTTATTTTCTGCATGTGTACTAAATCTTTGTACAATTTAAGCCAGAGTGAAATAAATTCTTTGGAGAAATGTCTGATTGTGGATTAGAAAAATCTTAACAGCTTTAATTGGTAGTACAAAAATATGTTTATAATACCGTATATCGAGTTATTTTCGCGTTGGGTTTTCTTCGCGATTTTGATGTAAAACAGGCAAGTGAAAAAGTTTTTAATTTGTGTTTTTAAACTTATTCTAATACATTTGAATGGGAAGTGAAATTTACTTAGTCAAAAAGATCAACTATATGTATAGTCCCAATATTCCTGCTCTAGGTATTTATATATTTGTTAAAACTATGGCTTGAAGAATCAGTTGTAGAGTGTGATCATATACGGTGACATATACAGTGACATTGAGATGACGAACAAAAACAAGAGGCTCTTAGGACCCCATATCGCTCACCAGGACCATGATCTTCTGATAATCCCAGAGCCAATCAATCTTATTTTGCCACTGGTTTCAACCTTGGGTGTGACGTGAACAATATCAAAACATTTTTTTAAAAGGGCAAGCAATATGCTATTGCGATCGCTGGTGTTGTAGTTTCTGAGAAGACTTCTGATTACATTAATCCGGCATAACGTACTTTTTCAACTATGTTCTCGGCTTGTGGCTATCTTGGATGAACAAAAAACAAAACAAAACAAAACAAAGGAGATCATTCAAAGAACTATTGAGACCAAGTTTGGTTCCAGTTGGCTCAGTTGTTCCAGAGGAGAATATCTTTGAATGCATTTCCCATATTGTTGTACATATGTCACTTTATTCCGCTATAAATATATATATATATAATTTTGAGTATTCAAGAAAATAAGAAATAACCCCAGGTAAGTATAGACGACTATTTTAGTATGTACTGTGCACATCTCTCGTGAGTTATATGTCAGTTACGAATCTAACATGCAAGGATCGTTCAACCACTATAACGAGATTCAAGGCTTTTATTCGGTTTTCATGAGACCTTCAACTATGATTTATGTTCATACCTCATAGGAAGTTCAAGACGACCCCTGGCATCGGTTTGAGAGGATCTTTGAATCATGACAAGTATTTCTCTATCAAAAAAGTATAAAACTGTGATAAGTTTCACTTACCATTCCTTCATTAAAATATAAAAGATAACATGAAACGCCTACAATGGCCGAAAATCACAATCACATAGAGGAACTTCACAAGAGAAACAAAAATAGAAGACAACGGACAAACATAAACAACGATAACAAAATAACGAGATACATGAGTATGTGAGCTGTTAAAAGGGATGAATTTATAATCTAAAATATGACCTAAAGCACAAAAAAAACATGGCAAAATAAAAGAATAGAAAAAATAAAAAGGTCTACCGATATATTTCGACAAATCTGTCATCTACGAGTGGGTCGTAATGAATGTAGTAGTAGTTAAAAAAATATATTGTTTACAGGTAAAACATCTTTGACATTGTGTGTACAGTGTTTAAAAATAATATGATACAGGTAAAAATCTTTGACATTATATGTACACTATTAGCAACATTATCAACATTCCAGCCACTGAAAAACATACGACATCGAGACTCAATAGTCATAGAATGATTGTTTTACGTTTAAACCCCTGGGTTTTAAAGTGCCTAGTCTGAAAATAATCCGTTGTTCCAACGTACGTCTATTGTCCTGGCCTCCATGTAATTTTATTAGCACTGTTACTTGCATATCTTGTGGGCAGTGGTTAGGGAGTCTGAAATGATTGCCGACTGGGCAATCCGTATTATTACGGACAGAGCGGATGTGTTCCGCAAAGCTCACATACTCATGTATCTCGTTATTTTG
>MJUU01008375.1:0-12348 GCA_002080025.1 Modiolus philippinarum | reverse complement strand
CCTGTCTCGCCCTTCCACTGGTGTTTGATTTTATTTCTCACTGTATTCACCCTAAAATATAATTAAATCCACACAAAAATATCATCCCCTTTCGTCTGTTTACATAAGGAGTTATGTCCCTTTTTGCAACGTCATAAAATCAGGAATGTATACCCGAGCGCGCCATATTTTAAAAGACGATTTTTCTCGTTCTTATAATGGAAATTTCATTTCAAATCATATAATTATTTGATAATACGTAGATTAATTACACTCATGATCACTAATGAGGACAGATGAAGACTACAGACCCTAATGAGCAAAACACAATATTTGCCGGTGAACTGCACGTGATTTTTTTTGTCTTACACTAGTGTAAGACAAGGAAATCTCACACCGCTAAAAATAGGAACTGCACTGTCTCAAAAGTGAGAAAAGGAAATCTCACACCGCTAAAAATAGGAACTGTTGTGTCTCAAAAGTGAGAAAAGTATACTTTTCTCTATCAAAAAAGTATAGAACTGTGATAAGTTTCACTCACCATTCCTTCATTAAAATATAAAAGATAACAGGAAACGCCTACAATGGCCGAAAATCACAATCACAGAGGAACTTCACAAGAGAAACAAAAATAGAAGACAACGGACAAACATAAACAACGATAACAAAATAACGAGATACATGAGTATGTGAGTTGTTAAAGGGGATGAATTCATAATCTAAAATATGACCTAAAGCACAAAAAACATGGCAAAATAAAAGAATGGAAACAATAAAAAGGTCGACCGATATATTTCGACAAATCTGTCATCTACGAGTGGGTCGTAATGAATGTAGTAGTAGTTAAAAAATATATTGTTTACAGGTAAAACATCTTTGACATTGTGTGTACAGTGTTTGAAAATAACTTATGATACAGGTAAAAATCTTTGACATAATATGTACACTATTAGCAACATTATCAACATTCCAGCCACTGAAAAACATACGACATCGAGACTATTATTTTACGTTTAAACCCCTGGGTTTTAAAGTGCTAGTCTGAAAATAATCCGTTGTTCCAACGTAAGTCTATTGTCCTGGCCTCCATGTAATTTTATAAGCACTGTTTAATTACTTGCATATCTTGTGGGCAGTGGTTAGGGAGTCTGAAATGATTGCCAACTGGGCAATCCGTATTATTACGGACAGAGCGGATGTGTTCCGCAAAGCTCACATACTCATGTATCTCGTTATTTTGTTATTGGCCTTTAGAGCTGTTTCGCAACACATATTTTGTTTTATAAACAACGATAGGAACTTTGGAAAGGGGCGCTAGCTTTTGCTAGTGGTAGTGTTAAGCCGGTTAAATAGTACTAAAACCTCTTCTTTTCTATACCGTTTCCCTATAGTATAATAAACATACAGATATAATCCAATACAGGTAGACTGCTAACCGCTAAAATGTCGGCTAGCTCAAGGAGGCTAGTCTATTTTTAAACATGTTGCACCACGGAAGAAAAATCAAACCCGAAACTTCCCGAAGGGTTTGGTAAAGAATCATCGGGAGCATCAGCGAGAGGCCCGAGTATACCTGTAAAATCTTAAGATCATTGCATCCCAAAGCCAATGTAACGCAATCTTGTGGAATATCCTCAGTGTCAATTTCCCATATTACGTAAAGAATGTAGAATACGTCCCAGCATTTTTCTGGATTTTTTATCAGTTCTGGCATTAGAACAGACGCGTTTCTTTATAACCAACGTATTATACTTCATCCTGATCATGTCAATCGTATATATATTGTCGAGTTAATACTATGGCATTTTTCATAGGGTCCGATGATAAACTACCAGTATGTTCCCCTTGGCGGCTTTTCGTGGATGAGGTACAGACCTACCAGATACCTCATTTGTAAAGAATCATCTAAGGGTCGTTCTGACGAAGGTTGCTTCTGATTAAACATGTAGTGATTTATGTGTTTTCCATAGGGTCAAACAATGAATTATGTTCCCTGCTGGTGTCCATCTTCAATGAGGTATGAACCTGCTGGATACCTGGTTTGGGACCATCTATCGTTCAATGTGATAAAGTTTGGCTCTTGTTGTAGTAACTAGTTTCAGAGGACAGGATCTATAAAAGTTTCCAAAAACGGTCTATTGTTAAACTATGTTTGACGACTGTACCCATTTTGTATAAGATATGAACCTGAAACCTGAAATGTTTTGTAGGAATCTTTTAAATGCTATTGTAGCCAAGCTTGATTCCAAATGACTCAGTAGTGTCAGAGGAAAGGGCCTAGGATGCATTTTCCTACATGGTCCAATGTTAAAACTATGTTTGCCGCTGACAGCCATATTGGATGAGGTGCGAACAAGAAAAAAACAACTTTTGGATGGGACCACCTTAGGACTATTGTGGAATTTAGTTCCAATTGGGTAAGTAGTTTCAGAGAAGATCTCCAAGAATGTTTTCCCAAAGTGTTAAAACTATGTTTTCCACTTTGAGTCATCTTGGATGAGGTGCAATTATAAAGACAACTTTTTGATAGTGCACCACCTAAGGATTGATGTTGCCAAGTTTTATTCCGATTGGCTCAGTAGTTTCAGAGGAGAAGATCTTTTACGTTTGCGGTCATTTTGTTTTAGGTGCGATTCTCAAAAAGTTCTTTCAGGGGACCACCAACGGACTATTTTGGCTAAGTTTGGTTCCAACTGACTCAATAGTTTCAGAGGAGAAGATCTCTAAATATGTTTCCTATATAAGCTATGTTTCCCACTGGCATCCAACTTAGATGCAGTGCGATCCGAAAAGCAACTCTTTTGTAAGGGAACACTTAGAGACTAATTGTGACCAAGTTTGGTCCCAATTGGCTCAGTAGTTTCAGAGGAGAAGATATCTAAATGTGTTTTACATAAAGTGCAGTGTTAATACAATGAAGTATTTTCCTGCTGGTGGCCATCTTGAAGATGAGAACCTGAAAACATTTTTTGTATGGGACCACCTTAGGCCAACCTTAGAAAATGTGTTTGTTTGCCGTTCATCGACCTACTCATAAAAAACCTACCTTCTCAAAACATTTTATTGACATTTCCCAGAATTTTTTTTCATTCTATTTTAGCACATTTTGTTTAAAATTAACCCCTATTTGACATCTTGCAGGGAAAAAAAATACTGAATTCACCTACTTACCTTCTCACATCCAAAACTGACAGTCGATAAACAGCAAAGATGTTAAGATGGCCTTAGGATTATTGTGGCCAAGATTTGCCTCAATTGGCTGAATAGCTGCAGAGGCAAAATCATATTATCCCGCAACAATAGCTCATTATATATCGGGACCCCATCGTTCTCCAGAAAACACAAGATCAATTAGAAGAGGCTGTCTTCAGTGAAAAGACATTCAAAGGAACCTAGTGCCCAGACAGTTAGAGGGTGCGGAATATGATATTATTATTTACTTTATTATATATAAAGCGCTGCATGTACCCTGTCGAAAATTGGCACATGAAAATATAATAACAAATAACAAAATACCGAAGTAACTGTTAATTTAGTTTCTGCAAATGTCCATTTTGACAACTTATGTCTCTTCAGTACAGATCAAAGAAATTTTTTTTATGGACAAAGCCAAGTTTTTGAAAACATTATGATCCATACATTTCTAATAGGGACAAATCATCGAAAATATACAGGTTGCCATTAAGACGAGATAATAATTTTATCTAAAACGTATTGTAAAAAAACCTGCACAATAGAATACTTATTTTCTGTAAAACTAAGCAAAATCTTTTTTCTCTTTCAAAATATGGCATCAATACACGAAGTAGGGAAATTCTTAAGTAAAAAGTAGGAAAAAAAAGAAAAAAAAAACACGACAATTCATATTCAACAAACTGAGACAGCATGGCGAGACAGCATGGCAAAGGCAAAACAAATAAAAAAATGAACAAGAACAAAAAAATAAATCACTTGCAGTGTGAACCCTTACTAAAACTGGAAGTATCTTCAAAGAATTTTAGAAGAAAAACCCCTATACCTATCCCAAAAACCCTTTCAAGAAAACCGCTTTTAACAGAATTTAAAACGAGATTTTATCATAACAATGTACCGGTATTCATGACCGAAACAAACCACCAATTCAATAAAAATTAAAACAATACCTCCGATAACCCGATAGATATCTTGTAATCTGACGCCATTATAAAGTGTTTTTGGATCAGTGGCATTAAAAGTTAAAAAAGACATAACTTTTTAACAAGAAATGTTTGAAAGACTTCAAAGTTAATATGGCATGCTGCGGAGATGCTTCCTCTTGGGCTAAAGTCGGGTTTATCTGTATCATATTTGCGTTTGGACTACAGACTGCTGCATACCTTACAAATTATTGGATGATTTATAACACTGTGAATAATCTGTTTGATATAAAAGTAGGTCTGTTTTGGTATACAAACTGTACACCTGGTTGTTCAACATCCACGACTCCAAGTAGCTACCATTCATGTGAGTATCACTATGAACTATAAGCAAACCCGAAAAAAATTAAATTAAGGACTCCAACGTTTTAACGAAATTAAAATCGTACAAACGAATTTACAATTTTAAAAATCGTTCTAACGATTCTAAAAATCGTACAAACGATTTTAAATATTGTTCTAACGATTTTAAAATCGTACAAAAGATTTTAAAAACCGCACAACCGTTTTAACTATTTTTATTATATATATTGTTTTCTTCTACTTGACACGAATAAGCATGGTAAATAGACTCTGTTTAATATTGACCATTTATATCCAGTTGTTATTTTGACAGAAATAGAAACGACAGAATACTGAAGGAACAAAGAATGTGGTTATTACAAAAGGCCAGAGACATGGCAAAATCGAGAACACAGAAAAATAGACACAAGACAGCCACAAAGCACAGAAATAAAGACAACATTCAGAACTAAGGCACTTGTATGTGAACTCCAATAAAACCACACGAGAAACATCAGGTGCCCCCGGAAGGATAAACATGTCCTTCTCCACTAATGACACCGGTCACAGTATTTGTTAGGCATAGTATTGCTTTGAATGATCTGCTTGGTATATAGCTGATTGGTCAATGTGATTTTCTAACACTTAGACAAAACCAGTACATGTTACTTCTATAACTTTTAAAAAGGTACCACGGTAAAATTATGAAAAGCTTTTTGCAATCTCTGTAGTATTCTAATATCTACAAGAACAAATCAGCAGTACAAACATCAACCACGATGACAAGAATTCTGTATGATATACCGGTACTATACAACGCAAAAAACTAATGCACTGAAAGTGTGAACTATCATAAAATCCGGGAGTGACATCAGGGGCCCCGGAAAAGTTAACATGTCTTTCTGCACTGGGAATTATCTGGAGTAAATGTACGAAAGACATATGTTTCAGTAAAAAGTAGTCCTGTAATATAAGCCTTCGTGGGTTCACAGTTATTTACATTCAACTTTTGCATTTTAATGGTTCGGCATATGAACCTAAGAATGCTAATATTATAGGACTACAGTAAAGAGTAAAGCACTCTTCTTTATCTGAAAATAATCTGAGTAAATTGCCTATTCATAATACTAAAGAGTTTCGAACGCTCTATCAGATGCGATATTCATTTGCCATCGAAGTTTTTTAATTGTTTTGTCATATTTATACCAATTTTATTAACCAACATTTCGTTGGCGTGTTTATTATAATTAATTTATATTTTCAGTGTTTTTTACCTTAACCAAGGCCTTTGAAGGGGCAGCTGCAGGGTTGTTTTTCGTTATTGCTATTTTATACGCTTTCTATGTGCTGGCTGATAGGAGCAGAACTAGGGCTACAGCTGTAATACTAGTCATACTGTTAATCATAGCAGGTATAGCAAATATTGTCTAAATATGTATTTTTCCTTTATCAAATTCATATGATAGTTAATATTTCTATTTATTTTTTTTTTACATTTACTTAAAATGTTTTTGAAGAAATATTTCGAGCTCTTTTTATTCAAATTTTAACTTTTAGTTAAGAAAGAGTGAACAACGTTTGAACCTATATTGTGTATTATATGATAATTATATGGTATATTGGAAAAGAGGCTGTGTATGGAACTATACCAATAGTGTCCACATGTTGTATTGGTCCACTTCACAATCGAGCTCTTCATATTTACAAAAAATTTATATATGTTCAATCAGATCTCAAAAAATCCGGGAGTGACACAAATAAAAAATGTGATAAGTGAGCTACCTAAACAGATCTAAACACCTGATGACTGGTCATACTTGTTCAATCAGAAACATGTCTCTGGTTCAATTTCAGATCACTGAAACTTTTTTTCATCTTCAGGAGGCTCTAAGCCATTGAACTGGAGAAAAATAGAGGAGTTCCGAAATCGGACACAAATAAAAAATGTGATAAGTGAGTTACCTAAACAGATATAAACACCTGACGACTGGTCATACTTTACTTTTCAAACTAGAATAATTGCCAAGAGTCTGTGTTAAAACTTCAATCAAATGAAAATGTTTGCATATTGATGTTTTTTTAATGGGGATAGATATCAAACTCGGTTGTAAAATATTTTTAAAACGTATGGATGAAATAATTTTTTTTTCAATTATAGATATGTTTCCGATAGCAGGTTTCGTGTTGTGGTTTCTACAGATTGATTTCCCGTATTTCCTAGCGTGGTCAGCGGGAATGTCAATGATTGCCACAGGATTAGCTTTCTTTTCAATGCTTTGTCTTATTCCCGATTTGAAAGAATATCCATACTACAACAAGATGGAAGTATATCCAATTAACAATGGCTATACCAACATCCAAAACGAAAAATCAGCTAAAAAACCAGACAAGGAAAGACTTATTAAAGATTCGACTCGTAAAAAACATTTAAAAGATCCATATTCTGTAAAGGATTCGTATATGGATGATGATATAGACCGACATGCATTGAACATGATTAGTCCGTCAAGACCACCAAGATATGATTTTCTTAGGAAAAATCCGAACCCAACGAAGGTATGAAAAAGGCAACTGTTAGAAAGATTCCGAAGCTAATCGGCAATTGTGTAAAAAAACACTTTTTATTCATTGAAAGTCATTACATGTAGTATATAAGATCTAATCTATGATAAACCATTAACAATCGGGACAAAGAGTGACCCTAGTAATTTAATACGAGTTCTCTTTATTTATACGATTATGTCACTGTAAAATCAAGAGTATTCAAATTGAAACAAATGAATAAAACCATGCTTATTGATTCTGTCAATTTCTGACATTTTCTGAATACCTTGGAAAATTGTGATTCTAATTAATACAGTATCATATTAAATATTGGACAAAAATCAACTCAATGGTGCAAATCAAAAACTTTCTATCTGGCGAATTCTCACGTTGAAATTGCACGCCATGCCTAATTTAATTTAGATCGAAAAACAAATAATTGTTTCTTTTTTGACAATTCTCATTTAGATTTAAGCCTGTGATCAATCAAAGGGATTCAAGTTTATATCATTTACCGTCAACGGTATTGGGTTTCAAAGATTTTGTTTTTATGCTAAAATTATAGAAGTGAAATTTTCAAATGGTCACTATGGACTTAATGTATAATATTTTATAAACTGTAAAAAATGGATAGTAATATTTATTGGAACTCGTCATCTTCTTGTTCCGTGACTTCAAGTTTCGGAATACAAGAAATCCCGGTCCAAAATATCGTGCATGTTTCCTACTGAGCGAAAGTGTCGCCCTTCCATTGATACTGATTCTGATTCTGATACTAGTACCCAAAATGACTCCGCATATTACGGGTAACTCGCTACGTTGAATACATGTTGTACATACGTCTGAAACCTCCTATAGATACTAGTATGACTCATGATTGTTGGAAATCAGTCTCTATGGATCTTGGTGTAAACAGTTTTGTACAAAAGAAATAACTCTGATATTCAGTTTTGTTGATGTTTAAATTTTAAAGGGGTTGCAATATTTTTTTGATATTATTTGAATGCATGATCACTTAGTCCGACGCAAAAATCTCCTTATTTTATGCAAACTGCGTTTAATTTGCATAGATGCAATTCGATTAAGTGCCTTATTCAAGTCAAAAACAAATACACTGCAATAAGGTGCACATTGACTCAAAATCGTATCGCAACTATACAAATCAAATGCCATTGGCATAAATAGGGAAATAATCTCGTCACAGTTAAGGTCCCAGTACATATACGCGATGTGAACAAAAAAAAGAAATAATTTGTGCATATTTACAGCTTATTGGAATTGATCAGAACTTTGTTAGTAAGAGTTGACTTAGCTCTTGAAATGTCAGATAAAGGGTTGACGACTTGGCTCTTGACATGTCAGATAAAATCAGGTAAAAGGGAATTTATGGTCATAACATTTTAGCGTTATTTATTGGTACAACTTAAAATAACTCTAGATCTAAGGGTTTCAGTCAAGCATTTGGATATATGAATTGTATATAAATAATAGTGTTGCACTCAGCTCTATATAATATGAAGGATAATATGTTGGTGAGGTGAGCTGCAAAGGTAGAATATATGATTCTGAATGCCAACAGTGATGATTATAATCTTTTTAAAACCCGTTAACCTCGGAAAATCCAGCAAGGTCTTCAGCTGGATTTGAACCCCTGCTTTGTTGTCATCTATGGCAATACCGCCTGCACTATACATGTGCAGCACCCTAGACCACTCGGCCACCTAGGCTATATAAAAATATAGCTTTCGATAACCGGGTCATTTCTCCTCGTAGACTTCAGTGCATGTAAAGAAGTCTTTTAGTTTTTATTCTGTGTGTTAGATTGGGAGTTAAGTATATATTGTACAATTTCTTTATATTATTCTCGGCCCATTCTTTGTTTCTATGTCAAAGCTTCGAGATGAAAAACAAAGTAACAAAACCGCCGTCACCACACCAATCTAGTTAATACTATTCCGAGTGTCTGGTTGATCAACGAATATATTTTTTCATTGCTTAAAAAACCATACGAAGCAAACATACCTCCGCGTTGTTGAAAATTTATTCATTTGATATTTTTAGATATTCATAACGCGGGACCAGTCTCGAGAATTTGTATAGTAGTATTTTGAAAACGTGATGGCATATTTGTTAAGAGTTTTTCAGCATAGCTCTCAAATGTTTAGCTCAGGGCAAGACTTCTCTGCGTTTAAAATAGAAGTATATGATGGTGTATTCCTACAGTTATTTGTCTTTCGTGTATAAATGCTATCAAGGTTTTTCTCGATATTGATCAAAGATAACTAGGAGGCCGTGGCCATGTTGACTTGGCGATGTATACACCTAGGTGTTTGGCCACATTGAGCCACTTCAAAATGGAAAAAAAATCAAGTCGTTCTTCAAATGTTATTTTTAAAAACAAAGTTTACACAGATAACGGTTGTGTCTAGTGTACATTTTCTATTCTAAAGTCCTCTACTGGCTCAGTGGTGTACCAACACACATATAATTGGTAAGAGAAAATAATTCATATGATTCGTGTAAAATATCACAATATCTTCCGAATATCAAGTTCAATGTCTACACACAAAAACAGGAACAGTTGCATGGTGTAAAATATAGTCACTGACACTTCCTAATATCGTTCTCCTAACCGTTCCCAGTCCACGACATCCGGTTATTATCATGTCGGCGTTGTATTCCCGTGATGCCTGGATGATGCCTTCACCAGGCTCATTGTTTACTCTTAAAGTTTCAGCTTCAATCTACAACAAAATCAAATAAAGTATTAGTAAATATGTTCGTAATATATAAACATTCCCTGTCTCCTATACTTTATAAAAGCATAGGCTCTGAATAAACTACATGGGACACTATCTTGGCACAATTATTCATTTTTCGTTCCCATGTACTTTTTCAACCAAGTCCAAGAATCGAATCATCATTCAAATATCTATATATAAGAAGCCGGCGAAGTTAACACAGGAACATTGGACCAAATGGGTCACGGAGGTATATATGACATCCGTTTTGCACAATTCCTATATCCCTTACTGTGATCCAAATTCGGCAAAAATTGGTGGAAATTGGATAAATATAAAATAAAAGTATAATACAAAGCCGAAAATTACAATTTTATCCCTTTAAACTTGGATCATGATATTTGGGGTGTTAGACTCTTGTGATTGAATTACCAAATGGAATCAATCATTAAAGCTTTCGGTCTTTGCTTTAAGTCGGTCAACATGGAGGTAAGATTTACTATGCAAAAAAGTATAAAGTTAAACTGTACATTTTCTATAATGTAAATAACCTTTTTCTATATTCAAAAGAATGATCGACCAAATTTCTTTTTCATCACTACAACTACAGCAAAGAGATGAACTCAAATTCAGTAAAATGATTGCTTCTTTAGATAATATCCGATGCAGTGAACTTTGCTTTTTACCATGTTTGTTTGTTACATTACCCCTAGCTGTTGGCATTCTGTGTGATATTTGTCCATCAGGTCTTTGGCTTTCTTTTCTTCTTCACGGAAGGCATGAGTAACAGAATCTGGGTTTCCAGGAACCATTGATACAGCTGGAAATATATACGTTCGAACAATAGAAAAAAACATGCAAAAAATGAAATGTTTTTGATTACTTTATGTCTCTAGTCTGTATGCAGTATATTTGATATTCGCAATGCGTAAACCAACTAGTTTAATGATGTTACTGAAGTTACATCCTCGAAAGCCAAGTCGTACGATCCGCTCCTCTCCACTTCTGAGAAGCAGATCGTAACCCTTGAGTAGCAAAGATGCTGAAGTACATGTAACTGCTATATGACAAGCAGTTGGGGGGTCTATTTTTTATGAATGTTTTTAAAACTTATACATGTACATTGAGATACAGATTTTTTTTTAATTTGTGCTTGATGTCATAAATGAGTGATAAAAATATATCGCCGGCAATTTTTCGAGATATCGTGTATATGGATTTTTCGTGATAAAAGTAGTATATACTATCACGACTCTGCGTCGACCAAAGTTGTATTTGTGGTGTCAGAAAATTATTTTCTAAAAGATGAAAGCATTAAAAGTGTTTTTGATTATGGAAAATGGAGTATTTCAATAACAAATGGAATATCTTCAATTTTCAAAGGGATATTTATATACAAGAAATAACCGAACAAATGAAAAAAAGAAAGAAAAAAAACACATTTCTTAGAAATATACGAACGTTTTTGAATATTTTAGAATTTATTACATACGGAGCTGTGAGTTTCTATACTAACTTCCATAAGTGGTTCACACTAAGTACTCAGTTTCTATACTATAACTTCTATAGGGCATGTGTTTTCTGTGGTCCACACTAAGTACCCAGTTTCATATACTTACTTCCACACGTCATGTGTTTTCTGTAGTCCACACTAAGTACCCAATTTCATATACTTACTTCCACACGTCATGTGTTTTCTGAAGTCCACATGTACACTAAGTACTTATTTCTATACTTACTTCCATAAATCATGTGTTTTCTGTGGTCCGCACTAAGTACTTATTTCTATACTTACTTCCATAAGTCATTTGTTTTCTGTGGTCCGCAATAAGTACTAAGTTTCTATACTTACTTCCATAAGTCATGTGTTTTCTGTAGTCCACACTAAGTACTCAGTATCTCCACTTACTTCCATAAGTCATGTGTTTTCTGTAGTCCACACTAAGTACCCAGTTTCATATACTTACTTCCACACGTCGTGTGTTTTCTGTAGTCCACACTAAGTACTTATTTCTATACTTACTTCCATAAGTCATGTGTTTTCTGTGGTCCGCACTGAGTACTTATTTCTATACTTACTTCCATAAGTCATGTGTTTTCTGTGGTCCGCACTAAGTACTAAGTTTCTATACTTACTTCCATAAGTCATGTGTTTTCCGTAGTCCACACTAAGTACTCAGTATCTTCACTTACTTCCATAAGTCATGTGTTTTCTGTAGTCCACACTAAGTACCCAGTTTCATATACTTACTTCCACACGTCATGTGTTTTCTGTAGTCCACACTAAGTACTTATTTCTATACTTACTTTCATAAGTCATGTGTTTTCCGCGGTCCGCACTAAGTACTTATCTCTATATTTACTTCCATAAGTCATGTGTTTTCTGTGGTCCGCACTAAGTACTTATTTCTATACTTACTTCCATAAGTCACGTGTTTTCTGTGGTCCGCAATAAGTACTAAGTTTCTATACTTACTTCCATAAGTCATGTGTTTTCTGTAGTCTACACTAAGTACTCAGTATCTTCACTTACTTCCATAATTCATGTGTTTTCTGTGTTCCACAGTAAGTACCCAGTCTCTATACTTACTTCCATAAGTCATGTGTTTTCTGTGGTCCACACTAAA
>MJUU01008373.1:3432-35407 GCA_002080025.1 Modiolus philippinarum | reverse complement strand
AAAACCCAGTAATCATACATCAATATTTGAGAACTGTTACTGTATACTGAAAAGCCATATGTACAGAATATTTCAATGAGACAATTCTGTGAATTCAAACAAATTTATTTTTCAGGCCAAATACGGCCCTTATCGCCCCTACTCCTTTTAGGTAGAGTCTGCATGATATTTTTTCTTCGCCTTATTACATGTTGGTAAAGTAAGTGAGAGCCGAACCGTCAGGCTAAAAAATATAATAAAGATAATTTATATCCTTGATCACTGAAGTGAGATTTTCCTGTAGAAGAGTATTTAGAGTATACTTATAACTTTTATTATTCTTATAGTTCTTTTAGAAAATGTTATTTTTTCTAAGATTATCTCTCCAGTAAATTGAAGGAAGTAAAATATATTTCCGGGTAATCATTTGTTATCCAGATTGAATACCCGGAAATAGATACACCGTACTAAAAGTGAAATCAGTATCAGGAACCAATAGGAGATAAATTAGTTGTCGAAAAGTCCTATTATGTTGTACATAAAATAGTATAATAACATCAATATCTGATTCCCCTTACACAGCCAAACAAATAAATACTGATTTTGCAATTAGTTTTTGTTTCGTCGATGACCATTTAGACTTACCATCAGGAGAGGTTTTGTATGATTTTTACTCTACGATGAAAGTTTTCAGGAAAAATTATCAATTCAATTTGCCTTTCTTGTCTGAAATGCTATTATTTATTGTATACAAATACCTTTGGTTCATGATAAAGTGTTCTTGGCTATTTTAAAGTAAATCCCAACATTGATATCTGACATTGAAAAGGTATTTCCGTGAAGCAAAATATGCTTTCATTTCTTTTAACTGTCTAAGACTTTTCAGGGGCAATTGCTGTTGAGTTGCTACCGGACACTACAGCAAAGGAAGTTGAGATTTGGCAGGCCACAAAACAGGTTCAACCCACGATTTCTTTTGAAATGCCTGTACCAAGTCAGGACCATTGCGGTAGAAATTTTTCTTGTGGTTTCCACCTAATTTGTATTTTTGTCTCAAAGAATTCGGCTCTTGACATCTCTGTTCGGATATTCTGTTATTACCCCGATTTCCTTGCATTGCAATACGTTTTTAAGAACTATTTTGACAGTATGTTTTATTTACGTAAATAATGTTCATCTTAAATTCGATGAAAAACACAAATATTGACAATTTTAATTCTGTATTGGTTTGAGGAATTCTTAAATTCGTTAGAAATTTTACTATCCATTTCCAGTTAACCATTGCAAGACCATGGGACTGCTTAGCTAACTAGAATCGTTGGTTCTTCCGTACATTCAAGTTCTCCTGTCATCAATTTACGTTGAACGTCTGTAACCTGATCTACCTTGCGTCCAAACGAGCATCCGTTAAAGTGCAGTCTGTTTTCATCATCTCCATACACTGGTATTGAAAATTAAAAAATTAAAACACAAAAAATAAAACATATAGCACATAAACATTTAATATGGATAAAAATGTAGAAATAAGACATATATAAAGAATATTAGCAACAGGACTTACTTTAAAGTTTGTTCTACTGCAAATATATCGATCGATAACAACCAATGAAGGGATAGGGAGTAAATGCACATGAGACAAAAGTTCTACAAATACATGGTAAAACCAAGTACTGGAAACACTCTTTTATTGTTTTTCATTATCTTGATTTTACCTTGAGGCCTAAAAATGAGCATTGATGGTCCCTGGCAAAGTTTAGCAGAATTCATAGCTAGATGTCGAGCAACGATACATCCAAGTTTTTGCTGGCCATGTATGTGGGATTGTCAACAAACATTTATTAAACTGGTAAAGTATTTTTACAATCACTGCATGTCATCCGACAAAAGTACAAGTGTTCAAAGCTAGCAGACAATTACAACACAAAGACAAACACAAGGTGGTCATCAAGTCGATTGAAAGGTCCGCATTATAAAATAGTGGGATGTGGGCACGCGGGCACTTTAAACAGATGAATAAATATATTTTTAAAATTGCAAAAAAATAAAGTATGATAGTGCATCTATACGATAAAATTTTCTAAAGAACAAGTGCACCACAACTGAAATGTGTACAGAGCATACATCTGTCGTATGAGAAATTTATATCCAAATACCGAGGGAAAGGTCTGAAAAGGGAAAATCTAGAGTAACAAAAAAAACAAAAATACATGACGAAAAAGAGGCAACATGGTAAAGATAGAATGAACTAGCAAATACATGAAAAAAAAATTAATACACTAGCAGTTTAAACCCCATACGAAACTGATGGTATAATTTATTTTATTAGTTTGTAAGGGTCTGGAGGGCTTAAAGCAAAGATGATTTTGGAAACCTTTTACCATGGGATCAAAGAGATATTGTTTTGCTACATTGTAAACATGAAAAGCCAACACCGTATGCACAAGTAAAATGAGATAATTAAAGGACATGTTATACATATGCCTTGTTCAGTCAGGTTTTAACCAGGCATAAAAGAAAAAAGAACACACGAACTCCTGTTCAGCACAAATAAAGACAACATGACAGAGAAATACACTCACAAAAATTAACATACATGTATTAGAGTGCTACAAATATAATGTACTGGAAGTGTGATCTCCATGAGAAACCAGGTGCATCATCAGTTGCTCCGGAAGTGTAATCATGATCGGTTCTTAATCATACGAGCATCTGAAATTTAATTCATACATATAGGAACGGTGAAGAAATACATTTGGTATTAGAAGGGAAAAACGTACTTTGTGAAATACAACTCCGAATTCGAGCAAAAAATAACAACAGGAAGAAGTGATAAAAATGTTAGAGTTTATTGTAAGCCAAAAATCCATGGTAATGTGCTTACTCAAATCAGCAACAAAGTAAATGTTTGAAAAGCTGTAAATCTCTATACTATTCACACAAAACCAAAAAAGGTACCACAAGCATCACCATCGATGAAATCTAAAATTTAACAGTGTGAAATACAAGACACAGAAAACTAAAGCATCCAATTTGGTATTGTGAGCTCCCAATGACAACAGAAAATATCATCAGTTATTCCAGAACGGTAATCATAATCTCCTCAACACATTAAACCCCTCACACTACCAATGAAAAGTCAGAGCACATAACCAACTGCACTAATTATACTGACTTTAAAAAAGGGGTATTCATTCCTTGGAGTATATTTAGTAAATTAACCCCGTTTCGATCAAGGTACAGTGTACGTTTTGCAACGAATTTTGCTCATTTACTTGGGTATCTAGTTATTTTTACTTTTCCTCCTTTCCGTTTTTGTTTTTTGTTTTTTGTTTTTTGTTTTGGTTCAGCTAATTCTGATATTTTTTAACATTAAAGTGTGATTAGTGCTTGCTTTCTCCATATTCGTTACAGCAACCACAACCAATGGCGCATTTATTGTCGAAATTTTCAAATTTTGCATCGGCATCATAGATAATAACACAATCAGAAATACAAGAAAATGTAGTAGGAGTTAATACAAGATCATGTTTATTATTGAACCACCCCTGGTAAGCTGAGTTCATTTTAGACATTTATCGGTTATCTCCACGTACCAAGTGTAACTAAATACCCAAGTTACTGTGAGAGTGGAGATATTTTTTTATTTGTATGTCAAAAGAGACTATTCAACCATCTATAACTATCTTAATTACCGACAAAGTTTCTGATTGGTTTAGTCTTGTTTAATCATTCTGACACTTGTTGATGGTAATTCAAACAAATGTAATAAAAAGGATAACAGGAAACATCTACAATGGCTGTAAATTACAATTAAATGCTACAATCTGCCAGGGATCTACACAAGAAAAACACAAATGAGACAAAAGACAAGCGTAAACAACGATAGGAATTCGGACTTAGTACCGGCACTACCAAAAGCCAGTCGTAGGGTTAAACGTGTTTTTGGGTACCCAAATCTTCCTTTATCTGCCCCGTTCTGCTATAGTATGTTAACATACGAATAAAACCCAATACAGGTAGACCACTAACTCCATGACCACAATCTTGAAAGGAGAGAAACAGACTACGCAATTTTGAAAAATGGGTCAAGGAATGCTCGCCGGTTAGCTACTGGAGCAAAATCTGCATTTAGAACACAATTGCACTACGGAAGAAAAATCAAACTGAAAACTTCCCGACGGGTTTGGTCTATAATCTTCATATATTTCAAGACATTGGAAGTATCCGTGAGAGGCCAGTATTTTTGTGTACAATTTTCAGGCCACTAGATCTCAAAGCCAATTTAACAGATGAAAGCAGAATATCTTGTCGATATCATCTATTACGTAAAAGAATGTAAGTTACGTTCCAACTTTTCTGGATTTCTTATCAGTTTCCGGCATTTTCAAAATTTCCGTAAAACGAGAATTAGAAATTCCCTAAGTAATAAGCTGTTCACACCACACCGATTCAAAAAAGATGTACACTGAGACTGACGTAATCAAAATGTTAGAATTTTTGATCGACAATATTTTTGTCGAATTTGGAGGTCGTGTTTTCCAACAGGCAATAGGGATTCCTATGGGAACAAACTGTGGGCCGCTTTTAGCTGACCTTTTCCTTTACTCGTACGAGGCCAAATTTTTACAAGGGCTTATTCAAAGAAAACAAAAACATTTAGCCCAGTTCTTTAATTTCAGCTTCCGCTACATAGACGATGTACTTTCTCTTAATAATCCTAAATTTAAGGAGTATTTACATCAGATCTATCCAAATGAACTTGAAATTAAAGAAACAACTGAAACACCTACTGACTGATATTTCGATGGATTTCATTGGTCAATCCTTATACAAATCCAGATTTACCTCGTGGGGACCAAAATTGACTTGACTAGAGTTTGTTGATCAAACTTGCTCTTACTGTGTGTATCGTGTTTATTTTCATACTTACCTGAGACGTAATACGTTTGTCCTACTTCAAAGTTTATATAGCCACACAAACTGGATGCAATAGGGGCAATAAGTGAAGACTTCTTACCGCCATCAAATGATTCCTCGCCTGACTCCTATAAACAAAAAAAATGATAACTTTGTGTTTATTGTTACCAGGAATTATTTCTTCATTAGATATAAGAGTAAAAAAAGTCTTTTTTGACAAGAAGAATGCAAAACATGTTTTTCAACTTTTTCTCCTTTATAATTACAATAATTAATTTATATGTACCTTAATTTAGTAAAGTAAGTGAGAACCGAACCGTCAAGCAAAGAACAAACAATCCATGGAAAAAATAAATAAGTAAGTCTTATTTATAAAAGATGCGCTCTTGTTTGCATGGTCTCTATCTCTAAAAGACACTTCAAAGTCATTCTATGTTAATATTGTTTTAAAAGCAATGATAACACAGATCTATTATTGGAAGTCTTTCTTACGTTACAAATCGTAGGTTCTTCTGAATGTGGAGTTATAGTAACAAAAACTGAAATTGTAGTAAATTTTACGTTTCTGAATAGATTAGTTTCTACCAATCTGACATCTTATTAATGAAGGAAAGATAACAGGAAACACTTACAATGGCCGAACATTACAATCACATGTCACAATCAACCAGGGAACTGTACAAGAAAAACAATAAAATGACAAAGGACAAACATAGTAACGATAGGAACTCGGGATGACCGGACCTGGTCCGGCACCGGCAACAGCCAGCGGTAGGGTTAAACCAGTTTGTGGGTACCCAAACCTCCTTTTTCTCTATCCCGTTTCCCTATAGTATAATAAACATACAAATAGAAATCAATACGGGTAGACCACTAACTGTAAGACCACAATCTTGAAAAGGAAAGAATAGACAAAACGTAATTTAGAAAGATGGGTCAAGGAGTGCTATGTCTCTTCAGTGCAGATAAAATCAAAACATTTGTAAGTCCAGAATTCGAGATATGTTAACAGACAAAAGAGGGCGAATCACCAGAAAAGGCTTCATGTAACGCATGAATAAGCTAAATTATTAGATGTAGTTTGTTTCCATTGATTTATTCGTACTCGTCTTGATTAGTTGGACTTTTTTCTAGTTTGATTTTTACTGTGAGTCTTTTTGTGTATTTATTTTTTAGCCATTCACCACACATAGGGGAGAATTGGATCCAAGAAAACGAGTTTAACCACTAGGCAATTTTTGCGCCTGTCCCAAGTCAGGAATATGTTGGTCATTGGCTTGTCCTTGTCTTATTGAAAGTGGAGAATCAGCCGTAACTCTCTCGCAACGGAAGAACTCTCTATATACATGTTTATTTCAGCTGAACTTGAATGTAATGATTTTAGTATTACCCACATGCTTCTGTATCAAATCTTTATTCCTCTAAGATTCGTTTTCCAAAAAAAAGTATTTACATTTGTATGGTCATTCGTTTGATTATTGACTGTCATGTTTAAACGTCATAGTGTGTTCTGGACTATGCAGACATCAAAAGTAAATACTAAATGCAAAAATACCGAAGTTGCATACAAAACTGTAAATTTAGTTATGCTGTACACGTGTTTCAAGGAGTAACCTCTCATCAGCAGCATTAAAATCAAATAACATGGAAAGCCAGAATCCAAAAGTAGTCCAAAAGAAGCACTCATTTCCAAAGGTATCGAAATAGAAAGCCAAATCCAGTACTAAGGGCATCTACCGAGTGCCATACAAGGAATGAAGCCTCAGTATTTTTAAGTGTTTAGAATTTTGATTAAAACAGTAAATTTCTGTAAAACGCAAGGTAAAATTTTCATGTTAGACAAGTCTGACTATTGGGCTGGTGAATACCCTCGGGGACCTCTGTAGAATTGTAATATAATAATGTAATTCTATTTGACATAAATCAGGACGAGTTGTAAGTGCTGCACGACTGGGCCTTGTTAGCTTCTAAGTCAGTACCTTAGTATTACCAAACCAGGCTTTATAAACCACAAGGGACTAACATCCATCAGCAAAGGCATCGGTCATGTTTTTTTCCAAAATGACAGAAAAGTTTGTACTACAGATGGCAATTTTGACAAGTAATGCCTGCTTCAGTGCAGATAAAATCAAAATATTTAAAAGACTAGATATACACAAATAAGTTTAAAAAAAACTTGTTTTCTGTTGACAAAATTATATTTAATCTACATATTAAATGTGAGTACTATAGTTAGGAAAGCTTTTCTAGCTGAGAAATAATTTGAATTCAAGATGTTTAAAATTTGGAATGAGAGACCTGCCCTTTTTTCTAAACGACTTACCGTAATCTTTTTTGTAATGACGACTTCGAATTGCACTTGGCTATCTATATGATCATAACCGGAGGGTCCTTTAAACCTGAATTTGTTCTCCACTTTCGCAACAACATCTAATATAAATATTTTAAATAAATGGGCTTAATTAAATATATATGAATACATCTGTCAATGCTATATATGAGGTTTTTTGTACAAAAGTAAAAGAAAAAATAGAAAAAAAAAACATCCATTAAAATGTAGAATTTGTAATATATTAGTGTAATTCTATTTGACATAAAACAGCCACCTTTATTTTCAAGTTAACAGAAATAATGAAAATATTAATAGTTCAATACAACATTAATCCAAAACATTCTGCATAATTATAATTTGAAACAAAGATGTTCATTGTGTAAATACCGTTCTATAAACACCCAATAACACTACGTACAGAACAGAAATATGTTTATGATATCCAACACACGAGCAAATATCTGATGCAGAAAACAATTTCATTTCTGTCGGCCGGGGTTTCGATTATTATGCGCATATGCAGAAAATAAATTGACAGTGACTTCGGTATTTTGTTTTTCCGGTTGTCAAAAGAATACAGGTACGCAATACATGACTTGTAAAACAGTACCATGTACGCCGCAGTAAGCGTATGGTGGAATTTAAAAATTAGTTCGGAAATATCGTTCGGTTTCATAGGATACCGCTGAAAAAGTCTCTGAAATTAAAATGCATGAAAATGGTTGCTCTTTTCTTACAGATTAAATATCCAATCTTATTAGTACAACCGGCTATGCCGATTAGGTTCCGTTTGTCTGTCAGTCCGTTCGTCCGTCAATCCGTTATTCTACCCTTCCGTCCGTCCATCCGTTCGTCCGTCACATCACATTTCATCACATTCAATTTTTCAAGATATCTCGGACACTATTAGAGATATTTAGCTAACATTTGAAATGTGAGATCGAGTTTGGTTTATTTCCAATGATTTTCATGGTATGTGCCTTGGAATAGAAAATTTTGGTAAAAATATAACGGATTTTTCTTCTTAACTTCCCTAGTTTTTACGTAGATTACTGTATGGTTGTAACGACAAATTGACAGTATAGGTAATCTTTCCAGCCCGATATGCAATGATACAAATGTGATGCGGACTTTTGACAACAGTCCTAGACAAGAACGAAGTCATGGCCATCGCCATTATACATCACCAACACTTCATGATGTAACTATACAATGCCTTCTTCATTTCGTTTGTAAACCGTTAGGACTATATACATCAGACTCGTACAAAACTGTATTCTTTAACAATAATTAACTAAATTGAATTCTTTATAAAGCATCTTTAGAAAATACTTCTACTAATCAATCTTCATCTTCATACAAGTTAGACGCTAATAAGGGTTTGGAACCTACTAAGCTAGCCAATATCTTATATCTCAGAAATGTGAAAAAACTGAATATCCCAATATTTCGAACACATATTTGTCCCTATCATTTCGTACACCTATGCATCTACAGTTTTGTAAAACTTTCAACCATAAACGCGCATTGCAAACCCTTACCATGGGCGACGTCAAGTCTTAACTACCCGATTGTTCATGTTCTAAATAATAATACAGATATACTCCCTGTGGTCCCATCATAACAGGAGATTTGAATATCACTTGAAAAGTACTCTCTCCGTGAAATCCTTGCAAAAAGACCTAAAATCCGTGAACCACGTTCCACAAACTAGGAAAAAATCTGACTTCTTATGGACGCTGTCGAAGACTACGCCAGAAAAATGATTAAGCGTGAACAAGATGAAGACTTTGATTTCTTATGGAGTTGATTCAGGCTCTTGCGTCAATGATTCATAAACTTGTCAATCAGCTACGAGGGTAAATGAGAACTAAAGCACCATAAATTTTCAAAAATGCTGATTTGACCAGTTACATTTCCTCCATTCATGATAAATATATGGTCTATCCTGCCGATAAGGCCCCTAATAACATCATTTTTATTTGCAAAAATTATTACACACATTGTTTAAAGAAAGAACTTTGCTTTGATAATTCCAAAGGCAATCCAACTGACACAGCTACTACACAGCTACTACTCTGTCTAAGATAGTGATGTTACAGAACCAAATTTCTACCAAGGATGAAGACCTCTTTGTACTTGGTGCCAAAATTACATAAAGGCCCATACAAACAACGATATATCGCTTGACTTGACAAATGTTCTACAAAACGTTTATCTAAGTTGTAAACCTCCATCTTGACAGCTGTTAAAGAGGGCCTTCAAAATATTGTAATACATGTACTTGCTTTTCAAAAAGCGGTGTAAATAAAATGTGGATGTTGAAAAACTCCAAAGATCTCATTGACATCTTATACTCTAAATCATTATCACACTGTAACAGCATTAAACTTTCAACTTCTCCACACTCTATACTGTCATCCTTGATGAACAACTAAATATCTAGGCTGAAAAATGAATAGATGCTTCTCTATAAAGAACGGTGAAAAAAGATAAAGGTACATTCTTGGAGATGGAGAACAAGCTTATTATTTTAAAAATGACTCCGAATGAGACAAAAAATATACAGAAGAAGTGATAAAGATGTTAGAGTTTCTGATCGACGGTATATTTGTCCAGTTTCGAAGACTGGTTCTTTAACAGTATATGGGCACAAACTGTCCAACTCTCCAAGCCGATCTGTTTCTCCCGTCTTATGAAGCTGACATCATCAAACGACTTCTTCAAAATAGAGATAAAAAACTAGCCCAATTCTTCAATTTTAGCTTCCGTTATAGGGATGATATTTTGTCACTAAACAACTCTCGATTTGTTATTTTCTCCATCTGATCTATCCAAAAAGCTCAAAATTAAGGATACTACAGTCACTTCAACATCGGCCTCATTCCTTTTCCTTCATATTATAATTAACAACAGAGGTCAAACTAAGCTGTATGACAAACGCCATGACTTCACTTTTCCAATAGTCAACTTCCGTTTTCTTTGTAGTAACATTCCAATACCACAGGCATGTGGACTTAACATCTTACTGCTCATTCGCTACTCAAATGTCTGTGGTCGATACAGTGACCTTCTTGATAGAGCACGGTTGCTAATAAATAGGCTACTTAAACAAGGATCTGTTACCCATACCTTTAAGTCATCACTCAAGAAGTTTACGGTCGACATCACCATGTTGTGGACCGCTATGGGGTATCTGTTTTTCCCAGATGCCTTTAAAAGTTTAAATGTTATTTCTTCTACCAGATTTGACATGTTCAACACCCGCGGCGGCTGACTTATGAGAAACCGGAGATGCTTGTTTTAGCGGTGTACCTCATCTCACACATGGTTTTATTAGGTATGTGTTGTTCATCTTTGTATGTGAATGTGTGTCTTCATTTTCCTTTTCTGTGCTGTACTCATGTCCTTGTTTCTTTGTTTCTTCGATATGAAAAAGAAAGGAAATGGGGTAAATGTCAAGGAGACAACATCCCATTTCCAGTTAAAAGGACTCAAAACAAAGCATCTGGGGGTCACTGTACTGTCTTCAACACAGTGAGGAACCCCACACCATATATATAGCAAGCTCTAAATTGCCCAAAAATTAAACCAGAGGTTTACAGGAGCTTGTATCGCTCACCTGGCTTTCAGTTGCCACAATCAAGCTAAGATTGTATAAGTTATATAGTTGATCTTCAGTCTCTAAAACTTTGGTAGCTCAAACACCACCAATATCCTGAACTATATTTAAAGTCTGATCATGTTGAACTATATTTCTTTGTTAGGCTTTTTTATAATGACAATAAAACGTTCTTGCTAATATAATAAAATATTGCTAAGGACCACTTTCAATACCAGTTTTGAAGTCGAGACATCATTTTGTAAATGGCCTTCAAACAACAATTTTCAACATCAGTTTTTGAAATGGGGACACCAATACCTATTTGGAAACCACATTTCATTGAAATCGGACAATGTTGAATATGTCCCGCCTTTTTGGCGGCAATTTTGAAAATGGTGGTCAACGAACAACTTTCAACACCAGTTTTGAAGTCGCAACAGCATGGCAAACATTTTATCAATTACACTTAACCTTCACCTTCTATAGTTTGGAAATAAAAGACGAAAAATATGAAAATTTTGAAAATTCTGTTAAAAAGGGCAATAACTCCTACAAGGGTTTTTGGATTTTCTTCAAAATTTCAAGGTGGGTAGATCTTGATATGCTGAACATTTTTGCATTTAATACTTGACTTCCACCTGTTACACTTTTTGAAATAAAAAAATTAAAAAAGCACAATTCTGAAAATTTTACGGAAAAAGTGCAATAACTCCAAGACGGGTTTTTGGATTTTTTTTTTCAAAATTGCAGGGCAGGTAGATCTTGCCATGCTGTTCATTTCTACTTTGTCAGATTTTTTAAATCTGTAACAATTTTTGACTTATTTGCCAAAAACAGCAATTTACCCCTATGCTCTATTTTTAGAAACAGTGGCAATGTTGTTTGGTCTTCGGAATATCGAACACAATTTTAAAAATGCATACCCTGGTGATGCTTCAGGTTAAGTTTGGTTATAATTGGCTCAGTAGTTTCAGAGAAGATTTTTGAAATTGTTGACTGACGACGGACGGACGACGGACGCAAAGTGATGGCAAACGCTCACATGACCTTTTAGGCCAGGTGAGCTAAAAAGTGAATAAACCAATTGAAATAAACCACATCCGATTACCTTAATATAAAAAAACTGACATTTTAAAAGAAGACAAGGACAAACCAATGACAAACATATTCCTAACTTGGGACAGGCACAAAAATTTGTGTTGCCAATGCCCTTGGACCATTTGCTTTAGATTGATGATTCGACTCTTACTTACTTTTTTAGCGAATATTTGGTATGCAAGACTAAAACCGTCAGTTACAGATCAAGTTTAAGTTTTGTTTTAAACCACTGATTTTTAGGATTTTAGGGAAATCCTCGACTGACGAAATTGAAAAATTTTGTAAAAACCTTTTCAGATACTTGGCTCATATTTGGTGCGTGAGTCTGCCATCGTGAGTCACAGATCAAGTTGACTTTTGGTTCCGGTCAACTGGGTTTTGACGAAGTTTTTGGCTTTGTACTTAGGATATTTGAGTAAAATATCTGTTTTTTATAAATATTCTAGATGTTAAGCCAATATATCATATAAACGTTTTAACCATGAATTGTAGATATTTCTTCATTTAAATGCAATGTTTTTATTCAATTTATATATTTTCATTTAAGGTGGATCGATGGTATTCCGCCATTTTGTTTTTATGTTTCATGCTTTGATAGGTATTTTTCATTAAAGAAATATACAAAAAAATTTGAAATTTGGATAAATCTTTAAGATATTTCGTTTTAAACTCAATTAATGGGTCCATTTCTCTAAGACTAGCATTCCTTTTAGACGAAAAATTCAGAATAGTATTTATACCATAAAATTCTTTGAAATGAAAATTTAACAAGGCAGGTATTTTCAAAAAATGTTTTACAAAGATTTTTATTTTGTTATTAATAAGGTCCGTGACCCACATTTTTTTGTTTTTTTTTTGTTTTTAGACAGTTCAATACTGGGGCTAGCAATATATAAAATTAATCAAAATTCTCATTGATGTAACTTGAATAATTTTGAAAAATGAAAATTTCAACTAAAAATCCCCTTTGTTCGGTGACAGATTGTGAACTTATATGATCCGTGACCGACAATTTTCATTTTATAATTGGATGTTGAATTTTTCAAGATTAATTCTGCAAACCATAGAAAAATTCTGATAGATTTTGTTTATACCCCAAAACCACCTTAAGTACAATATTTTCTATTCAATTGGTATAATTTTTTCATTCAAATGCAATATGGGGAATTCTCTGACGTCACAGGGTCAAATTTGCATGGATTATTTCAGCTATGTTAGAGACGAACGTGTTGATCAAATAAAAATATTTGACAGGTGGGTGAAATGACTTCACAGCTTGGTGTGATTACTACTTGAAATGGGAAAGATAGGGGCAGAGAATTTTACCTTCATTACTAACCGAATACTGACACAGTTTGTTCCGATCGAATTAATATGTGCACTTATACCGCATGGCCGATTTCTGTTTTTTTTTTCGAACACAAAACAGTTTGCCTACAATGGTTATCAATATTATAACCATACTATATCTCCAAAGAATATTTGGTTTCCCGCTTATTCTACAAATGACGTAGTCCGTGCTTGACTGCTAAGTAAAGATGAAAGTTGATACCTAAACTCGCAATGAAGAACATAAAGCAAGCTAAGTTTCAATTCGTTCCATTGTCTTAAAGGGGAACTTAAAAAATGGAGAACGACAATATACGACAACAAAAACATTGCATTTGAATGACAAATTATACCAATTAAATAAAAAATATTGCATACAACAGTTAAATTAAAACTATTGATTTTGAATGACAAATCATATCTTTTGAATAACACATTGAAGAAATATACAATCTTTATAAAAACATTGCATTTGAATGACAAATTATACCATCTGATTATTGCATTTCAATGAAAAAATATACCAAATGGGGGGGGGGGGGGGGGNAATAACAAAATTACCGAACAAAAAGACAAATCAGGTAGAGACTATCGACAAAATTGTCGACCGCAAGGGTCCTGACTTGGAACAGGCATTTCAAAAGAAATATGGTGGGTTAAACAGGTTTTATGGCTAGCCATATACCTCCTTCTCCATTGCGTTAGTGTCCGGTAGCAACTCAACAGGAATTGCCATTGAAAAGTTGTAGACAGTTAAAAGAAATGATCATGCCAGTATTAAGTAAAGAAAGAATCTTGAATCAGAGTTCGAACCGAAACTTCAAATTTGTCCACAAGGTACTGATATCTATTAAAGAACATTTTTATTGATCGTATGAGACGGGATTTTTTGAAGCCTTGATTGATAAGGCGATCACGGAGATAATCGTGTCTAGTGAAAAAGTCTGCATAATTTGTGCTAGATCTCGCGTAACGAGCTCGAGTCAGCTGTGAAACATAAACTCCGTAAGTAGGAGAAGCTGGAATATTACTGTCCATGGTAGGGAAATAATTTTGAAAATAAATTGTCCCTTTTGTCGTAAATTTTAATACTGAAATGACTATGTCCGATTGAATAAAATAATTATTGCATGAAATGAAAACAAATTACATTTGAATGAATAATATTGCATTTAAATGAAAACAAATGCTAAATGAACATAAAATATTGCGTCAAAATGAAAAATAATATTTTTTTTGCAATCAATATCATGTCAGGTCAAATAAATATGGATGTTCGTGTCTACTCTTTAGTTACAAAGTGAAGTATACTAATACGTACAACAAACCTATATGATTTATATATATATTCACAGACTGGTTGGTGGTAACAAAATGTGAAAAATTCTTACATGTGTTTGGGTAGCATAACGTCCTCGGAACCTCTTCTCCATTTACGTTTACATAACCCCACATACAACTGCATTGTTCAGAAAGCTGAACCTTCAACACGAACACAAACACACAGACTAGAACTACCGGCTTCATCATAGCTTACGATCTGAAGTTTTGTGAGGGGGAGTGTAGAGTGTAATTTCTTTTATACATTTGGATTTCTCTAACATCTGTTATGATGGTCAGTTTTTATATTTAATTATAAAGATGGCTAGAAGGAAATTACCTTTGTTTCAAATGTATCGTGGATAAAAATTAATAAATACTATGTGGTCATTGTATCGCCCTAAACAAATATTTCTGGTGTATTGTACACAGAAAGAACGACATGTGGCAATACTTAAACAACACTGAGGAATGTTCAATGATTAAATGTTGAGTTTTTATCATAGAAATATTAAGATATTAACAGGAATTGAACTTTCATCAATATAGATATATGAAACCACAACAGCACTTCATACAAAGTTTCAATGAACATGAATTTCAGTTCACTTTAAAAATAGTTGAGACGCCCTGCGCACTGTTAATTTTTTGTGTGGTTTCTTATTAATGATATTTGTTATAAATGCACTTCAAAATTAAATTCCTATAATAAATGATGCGTGATAAACATCTATGACAAATAAGAGTTCGAACAAAATTACTAAACAGCATTGTCAATAGCCTAATTCATAGAAATGACATATCTTATCATTTAATTTTTAGAGAGCGTACCAAAATAAAAATACGGACAAATGATTTACATAAAAATAAACCACTTTTAGTTGATTAATTCCTCTACCGTATGGAGAAAGTTCATAGAAAGCTAGTTCAGAAAAAAAGAATAATAAGGCAGTCAATTTTCACAGACAAATCCACAATTAAAGGATTACCATCATTTATTATACCACAGAACTCATAATACGATATCATCCCCATCAGTAGCATCATACCTTAATAACTTTTCAAGTGATAACTCCAGACGTGATCATTCGTTTATCCGTGAATATCCGTTTTAGCAGTAATTTTTCAACATCTTCGGCACCTCATTCGCTATTGACGGTCCTGTAATTTGTACAGCGATCTTTGTTAACAGAGCAAAAAGTTTTACAGTAAAGTTCAATTGGTGTTGTAATTGTTACTATAGAAAAAATGCCATGATGATGACTTATACAAGATAGGTTTTATCTTCATAACCTTTTTGAAGAATGATGCTGAATATTGTCTACAAAATGTATTGTGATTTTCTTTTCTCTATCAAAGGAGTTTAAATACCACAGTTACGATGTCCCATGCCACTTTTGAACATGTACAGCTGTGGCAAATATTGTATTGCCAAACAGAAAAAAATAAAAAAAATACCGAATTATTATAATATAAATATACAACATAAACGAATCACAGGAAATTGAATAATTAATATATTCATATTTTTAAAAAAATCAAATTTGGAAAAAAGGATAAATTACATGTCTTGATTACCTCTTATGCTGAATCAGCATGATACACATGCGAGGTGCCATGCTTAGGATAGAGTATCATCCGGTTTTCTTGCTTCACCTTATTTGTTGGCATTCATGTTTTGACTTTGTTTTGTCTTTGTCTACATTTATGATGCCACCGTGGTAAAAATAAGATAAGTATATTGTTACTGTTTGTTATTTAAATTCTAATAAGACCCTCACAAGGTTCCAATAGTAGAATGTCCAAGTACACATGGATGAAAACCAATTGAACCCAGTTAACTGCCCTGTGGTGTTGCTAAAACTGATTTGTTTATGGCCGTACCAATAAGTTTTATTTTCACAATGGGTTTAGATACAATGCGGTTGAAGTCCGACAAATAAGAATTACAAAAAATAATTCAGTCCCAACAATTAAAACAGAAATTTCAGGAGATTGTGGATATCTAAACGAGGACTAAGACATTGCCAATAACTCCGATGAAATTTACATTTTTCATTTTATATCCATTTCTAGTGGTTAAAAATGATATCATAACATATATTTTGAGGTTACATAAACCCCTTTGCTACTTCATAAGAATAAATAGAAAAAAAAATCAGATCAAATAAAAATGCCTGGAAGACCAGACCTGAAACAAACAAGATGCGTTTGTGAAACACTACATATGCCCCCAGATTCTACAGAAAAATATATGAAAATACCCAATTTTAACCCTTTTTGACCTCTATGACCTTGACCTTTGACCTGATTTTGTTTGCACTTTTATGTTCATATCGACAAGACCTATACACTTGCCAAGTATTAGTAGTCTATCTTACAATAACATAGTTCAAAAGTTGTTTATTACCATAAAACACCCAATTTAACAGCTTTATTCTGAAACAGATGAAGCCCATTTGGGCCTCTTGTTTATTGAAATGATTTTAATTGTTAAAAGTATCTGTTTAAACATGCTATAAGAAACCTACAGAAAATACTGCTTCAAGATCCGACAAAAAATTTTTTAAATCATTTTTTCCGTTTGTCCACGTTTGGGCCTCTTGTTTCTCAAAAACGGCAAATTCTACCTCAAATCTGTCTGGCATACTACAGTTGCGCAATTTTATTAGCAATAACATAATACAAACCCCGTCTCAGTAGGATAAATAATAAGGATTTTACAGTCAAATATTTGAAAATAGCCAATTTAACCCCTTTTTAACCTCTGTGACATTGACTTATGACCTGACCTATTTTTTTGCATAATTATGTTCTTCTTGACTAGACCTATACACATGCAAAGTATGAAAAGCCTACCTTATAGAGCTCAAATGTTTTAGCCAAGGTTAATGTTCGGGACGCACAGACAGACAGACAGACGAACAGACAGACAGACAGGACAAAAACAATATGACCTCCTCCCATCCCACTCCCCGATCCTCGATCTGGGAGCATACAACTGATAAAAAAACTGATCAAGGACTCATAAACAATATTTCATAGTCGTAACCAAAATTTTCTTTATAATAGGTATTACAAGTTCCAATGTGGAAAAGAGTATAATGTACTACATTCGTAAAAACTCTGGTGTCAGTTTTGACATCAAGATCATTCTGTCACAGGGAAATACATTGCATGTCATTTAACCTGCAGCTGTACATAAAAGTTGTAGATGTAATCTACAAAATGAACAGATTCAATAACATACAAATAAAGCTGAGAGACATGGCAATTAGGTATTCGTTCTAGTTATAAAAACACGACGAACATGACTGAGTTTTTCGCTGGTACAAAGCTCTGTCCTTACACGGTTTTGTGACTTCAAATATGTGTGTTGTTCTATCTTTTAAATTGTCTAAATGTTTATTCGCTCTGTGGACATATAAACCCACATCCACTGTTAACCAACAAACGGAAAAGTTATTATGATGGGAATAAAATGTATCAATAGGACTACTGCTTTACAATACATATTTATGCATGTTTAGTGTCTTAAAAATGACCGTTAAATCTTCCAAAACCATAAATGTATACGTTGCAATGACAAACTTTGCACTCAAAATCAAATTCTACTGTAATGTAAATTTTTATTTTAACAGATATTCACCATAACATGAATAATTATACCGGTAGTATACATACACGTAAAAGGACCATGCTTATTGTTGATTTGTAGGTTTAATCTCCTTTTCATCTGCCAGAGTTTGTATCTCAAGATTTTTTAAAAAAATCTTTATGTTTCCCTTCGGTTTCGTAATTCAGAGCTGATTTACCCACTTAGTTAAAATCGTTTGATTGTTTATAACTTTGAAATGCTTTAAACGTTTAATTGTTTGCTTACATAATTTATTGCTAATGTCAAGGAAGCGGCAAAATTTTTATTGTAATGAACTCAAGATTAACATTCAATGTGTTAGATTCATCGGTATGAAATGTCATCAGACGTGAAAACCCGACAAATGTATACAATGGTTACATTAATCGTTCTAATTTCGGCGATGCGTTATGGACTTCAGTAGTGAGGCCATCAATAACGTATGGTTGTTCCGTATGGTTTCCTTCATCGAACGCGTGCTATGGAATGCTTGAAAGCTTTTAATATCAAGTAGGTAAAGTGATATTAAATACAAAGATGAATATCCCCAAATGCGCTCTCCTTTCCGAATTTGGTTGGGAGCCCATCAATAATTTTATGGATAGACAAAGAATATATTATTTTGCACGGCTGAACTCTTTACCTGACAGTCGTCTCTGTAAGATAGTTATGAAAGAGCTAAAATTATCAACCGCGAACTGTTGGGGATATTTAGAGTACATAAACGATATTCTAACGGCATCTGGCCTCCCACACTACATTGACGGACAGGTAAATTTAAAAACTTTTAATAATTTTTTCGGAAGAAAGTCATTTGAAGTAATAAATGCCGAAATAATGGGAAAAAGGTCTTTGGACATTTACAAAAGTTTCGTAATTATAAAAGGAAAACAGCCTTATTTAGACAGTCAAGATTAAAACTTTTAGCCAGGTTAAATTGTTTCCCTCTCAATTCTACTTTATCAAGAATGAATTTAAAAGAATCGGATAAGTGCCAGCTCTGTGATCTAAGTACACCTGAAACAATAACACATGTTTTGTCAGAATGCCAAGCGTATCAACAAATGCGCAAAGAAGTGTTATCAAATATTCATGAATGTTTGTCTTCCACTGCGAGCGTTTGCTTCTCAGAGTTGTCACCCTTTAATCAATTACAATTCTTATTAGGCGACCTTGCGTATCTTTACGATCATGAACTTAACAAGAAAATAGATTATGAATGTAAAAAGTATCTCGACTATATAATGGTAGAACGAGCTGATATGCTTCAAATCGTTTCGTAATTTCGTGTACAATAACGAACCGTAAAAATTCGAGATGTTTCAATTGGCTGTCTTCCTAAAAATGGGTATCTTATATTTTTATGATCATTGCTTCTTTTATCAATCTGCGTCAGTTAGATTTTTAAAAAATATAATCTTATTACATTATATTTTATATGTGTGTGTGCGTGTGATTTTAATATATTGACATTATTATGATAAATAATCAGCTGTAGTTATATGCTTACAATATATAATTGTTAAAATTGTTTTAATGCATGTTGGAAGCAACCCTTACTACCCCGGTAGGGGTTGCCCCCGTTGTAAAGGGGTAGTTTCCTAATAAATATATATATATACAATGTTTTCTTTGCACGACTGCGCGCCAGCTTGTGGTGCAAATCTTAATTTCGGTAAATTGAAAGTTTTGCCACCGCCTTGACCTCAGCAGTATTTCAAACAAATAAATAATTATCAAATGATTTTTTCATTGAAAGTAGTCCGCATTAAAATAAATTACTATCTTTTTTTCCTTCTTTCAACCGAAGTAAATAACGCTTTTCGATGTTTCAATATTAGTCCTTGAGGGTATTCATCAGGCCAGTAGTCATTACTTCGGTGCTGACACGAAAGCCGATTGTATTTGGAACCTTACAATATCTAATTTTTGTAAATATTGGTGAAAACTACGGATAATCTTCCTTCTGCAAGGCTCTGTCCTTGCCTGATTTTGGCTTTCTTCTTAGATCATATTTGGTAATTTGTTCTCTATCAGTTTTTTTATCTTTGACTTTATGATCTTCAAAACGTTTAGATTTAATATGCACTGAAGAGACATAAGTTTTCGAAATGCGGATATGCATAAAAAAATTCACAGTAACTTTGGTATTTAGTTATTGGATATATCTCAGCCCGGCGGGGTTGACATCTATAATTTGGAAATTTGACAATTAAAAAAAGAGATACAAATTTTTCTTTCTAGTCCAAGAAATATGATATATTTTTGCCATCGAAGCTGAGATACCAGTTTAGAAAACTGCAGCACATAGCATGAACATATAGAGTAATACATTATATATCATTCACTTTAAGTACTTTTCACATTGATGTAGACAAGATGCCTATTTATTATTTCATGCGTTGATCTGAGGTATGAAATAATTTTTTTGAAATTATGTTGAAAACTAAGGAGTATCTCCCTAATGCAAAACTCTGTCCTTAGCTGATTTTGACTTTACATTTAGATCTTATTAGTTATTTCTTCTCTATCAGCTTTTAAATATCTTTGAGTAAATGGTCTTCCAAACGTTTGGATTTTATCTGCACTGAAGAGACATCAGTTTTCGTAATGCGCACAGCAGAAAGTAAATTCACAGTAACTTCGACTTAAGACATCTTAAAATCGAGATCATTATCACACTGTAACAGCATTAAAACTTTTGACTTTTCCACGCTTTATACTACAATTCCCCATGAACAACTGAAATCACGGCTGAAAGATATAATTCATAGATGTTTCTCCCGCAAGAACGGCGAACAAAGATATAAGTACATTGTTATAGGCAGAGAACAAGCATACTTTGTGAGATACGACTCAGAATCACAGAAAAAATATACAGAGGAAGAAGTGATTAAAATGTTAGAGTTTCTGATCGACAATATATTTGTCCAGTTTGGAGGACTTGTTTTTCAACAGACTATCGGAATTCCAATGGGCACAAACTGTGCGCCTCTTTTAGCCGATCTATTTCTCCACTCATATGAAGCTGAATTCATCCAAGGGCTTCTTCAAAATAAAGATAAAAAACTGGCCCAGTCCTTTAATTTCAGCTTCCGTTATATAGATGATATTTTATCACTAAACAATCCTCGCTTTGGTGATTTTCTTCATCTTATCTATCCAAAAGAGCTAGAAATTAAGGATACTACAAATACTTCCACATCAGCCTCGTTCCTTGACCTTCATCTTGAAATTGACAAAAGAGGTACACTACAAACTAGGCTATATGACAAACGTGATGACTTCACTTTTCCAATAGTCAACTTTCCCTTTCTTTGTAGCAACATTCCAAAAGCACCAGCATACGGAGTTTACATCTCCCAACTCATTCGCTACTCAAGGGCCTGTGGTCGATACAGTGACTACCTTGATAGAGCTCGGTTGCTTACAAATAGGCTACTTAAGCAAGGGTATGTTGCCCATAACTTGAGGTCATCACTACAGAAGTTTTACGGTCGACATCACGATCTTGTGGACCGCTATGAGATATCTGTTTCCCAGATGACAACAGATCTTTCTCTTTGCCAGTAAAGTTTGTTTTTCCTCTACCGGATTTGACTTTACTACCGGAGTTGACATGTTCAACACGGCGGGTGTCTTATAAGAAGCAGGAGATGCTTACTCTACCGGTGCACCTGATCTCACCCATGGTTTTTATTGGGTCCGTGTTGTTCATTTTTGTATATGTGCGTGTCTTCATTTTCTTTTCTGTGTCATGCCCATGTTATGTCTTCGTTTTTTTTGTTTTTCCGACGTTGCCATTGTCCTTGGATTGTTCTTTTTGGACTGACGGTTCGGTTCTCACTTACTTCGATATTAAGTTATTTGTTACCACTGGGTCAATGCCACTGCTGGTGGACTGTTAGTCCCGTAGGGTATTCACCAGCCCAGTAGTCAGTACTTCGGTACTGACCCGAAAGCCGATTATTTTTGGAACCTTACAATATCTAAATTTTTGTAAATTTTGTTGAAAACAAAGGAGTGTCTCCTTCATACAAAGCTCTGCCCTTAGCTGATTTTGACTTAATATTTAGAATTTATTGGTTATTTGTTCTCTACTAGCTTTTAAATATCTTTGAGTTTATAGTCTTCCAAACGTTTAGATTTTATCTGCACTGAAGATACATAAGTTGTCGAAATGCGCATATGCAGAAAGTAAATTCACAGTAACTTCGGTATTTAGTTATTTGTGACAACTTGGTCGATGCCACTGCTGGTGGACTGTTAGCCCCCTAGGGTATTCACCACAGTACTTCAGTACTGACCCGAAAGCCGATTATTTTTGGAACCTTATAATATCTAAATTTTTGTAAATTTTGTTGAAAACTAATCTCCTTCATGCAAAGCTCTGTCCTTAGCCGATTTTGGCTTTACATTTAGATCATATTGGTTATTTGTTCTCTATCAGTTTTTAAATATCTTTGGGTTTATGGTCTTCTTAACATTTAGATTTAAATGCACTGAAGAGACATAAGTTGTCGAAATGCGAATATGCAGAAAGTAAATTCACAGTAACTTCGATAGTTAGTAACAAAAATAATTTTCAGAATCATATACAGAACCAAATTAAAAATATATATACATAAAATAATCGACTTTTTGTGTTTTCAACCACTTTTAAATCACTGAGCACCTTTACCTATCTGATAAATCGATTGGAACATACTTATTTTAATGAATTACGCCAATATATATCTTGTTGCTAAGATCTAGCTGCAGTTACATTTTCACCTGTAGGTTATACATATCGCAGTTATGTCTCTTGTTATAAGAAGTTTCTCAAAGAATTTAAAATAAAAGGTATAGAAAAATAAATCAAAACTTGAAAAACACTAATTTTCCTTCTGTATAAATACTGTTTCAGAAATGTTTGTTTTGTTTTAGAAGTCATTGGTGTATTTTTTTTTATGTCCACTTGAATAATAATGAAATTGTTTTTGAGCATCAACCCATCAAAAAGTTACCTAAGGAGTTTCTCATGACAAGTTCTTTCATCGTCTTGATTTTTTAAATTTACTGCAATTCGTTGTTAATTTGTTCTATCAAATAACCAACTTTACAAAACTCTCTAATGTATTTTGGTATGCAAGGGATTGGCATATCAAAAACCTCATTTACTAAAATCATGTCGATACCTATTCTAGTGGAAATTTATTTCCCTGGTGGTATTTCTTCTTTCTAACTTTATTTGAGTATCATGAGTGATCGATGTATTGCAGTCAGGCTTGAAGGGAATCCCTGATTAATAACTATTTAAAAACATTCCTGATTAAAGTCAAATGATTAAAGTGTGCACAGTCAAACCGTCCGAACAAGTTACATTACAATAGATGGGCAAAAACTAGTGGAAAATCTACATGCAGAAAATGCAATATGTTTATTTCAAATTCAAAGTTTACCAATAGTTAAATTGGAAAAAATAACACAACAGATTTATATAACCCCATAGAGTGTTATATCGAAAATGTCATGATTTTTTTTGTATGCCTTCCGGAAGGGTAAGCATGTCCTGCTCTGTTAACAGCACCCGTCACACTGCAAGTCAAAGCGGGACATGCTTACCCATCCGGGGTACCTGATGTCACTCTCAGTTTCACTGGAGTTCACACTGTGAGTGCCTTTGTTTTTAATGTTGTGATTTCTATTTCTGTGCTTTGTATCTGTCTAATGTCATTGTTTTCTGTGTAATCTTCCAGGATGAAGATTGCTAATGTGATGAACTTATTTAACTTATAGGTAGGTTTACAATTTATTTGAAGATTGTATATTCCGTAAGTGCCTCTCTTCATAGCACGAAAAATAAATATATAGTTGAATTTAGAGACACAGCTTTTTATAACATCACATAATTTCAACCGCCTCATCCAACTAAGGCATTGACGACACCAGATACAAAATACCAAAGATTTTCATTTGAAAAAGATGCAATTCTCTCCAAACACCGGACATTTATGCCCTAATTCATTATTCAAACTAAGGATTGACTTACCTGTAGTGGATACCTAAAGCGTACCAAAATCTATACAAGGAAAGACATACCGTTTGTTAAACTACATAGTTGTTAATAAAACTAAGATTCTGTATGTAATCAAAGACAGACATCACATTCTCTATAAACATTTAATTTTTTTCACACTCCACACTGCCTCATGACAAAAAAAATATTTGCGAATTTGAGTTGCGTTTTCAAAGCCCTTTGCGGATTAAAAGAAATTTGTTGTACTTTATTATACATCTATTTTTTTTTCAATTCATTCTAGAAAGAAATGATTGCTCAGATGACAAACAAATGTGCAGTATCCTCTGTTTTCTTATTGATAATTCATAACTTACTTCTCACTTACTTTATATTTGCCGAATGCCGAATTCAAACTATTCACTATTGATGTAACAGCCCTCTATCAACCACAAAATTGACGTTATGGTAGCTCAAAAACACTTTTTAGATAGAAGACCTAATTCCTATATAAAATCAGATATCGTCCTCAGGATTGTTTAACTAGTCCTGCTCCTCAACATTACCAGATTGATGAAGCATATTGCAGTCTGTTTAATGACGTTGTGATTGGAAAAAAATAGTTTCGTCTGTCTATTTGTTGGCTACCTTCAGGAAAACCTGATCTTTGAATATAAAGCACCTATCCCTGAAATTTATAAAAAAAGATTTATGATGTCTTTTGAGTATCCTCTGAGAGTTAGATGACCTCATTGATGATGTTTCCTCGTACAATCTAGCCAGCAAATACACTTCCAATATAGCCCAAGAAAGTCTCTCTTTTCTAGTCAGCATTTGTTTTATTCAGAGTTGGCAAATTTCGACTTCATTGTTTTTTACTAACCGACAGCCACTAACCTTTACCTATGGTTGCCTCATGATTTAAGGTCATAATGCAGCAAACTTGAGCTATTCATTTTGTTCTTTTTTGTAAACTGAAGCTGGATTTTAATATTGATATATTTTTTTAATTTTGTGTATTTTGCCTTTTTTACCTATTGAATTGTGGCGTATTTTAGCCTTCTTTTTACATGTAAATTTTGGCCATTGCCCAACATTTGTTTAGTTAAAAGTTACTAAATCATTCAATCTCACTTCTAGGTACTTAGTATATTGATGACGTTCTTTTCCAAAACTGATGCCCTTTTCCTAAAGGGATCCCATCAATGTTATATAAGTAAGTGTGAACCGAACCGGCAGTTTAGCAAGAATGGTCCAAAGAAAATACCAAGATAGGAAAAAACATAACAGGAGTATATAATACACAGGAAGAAAACTACAGATACTTTTAGATCTACATTTTTTTTTTAAATTTACTTACCGAATTTGACAAAAATTATCATCTTGGTACTAAAATTTACGACAAAGGGAACGATTTTAATATTTAAATAAAATACCGAAGTAACTGTGAATTTAGTTTCTGCATATGCGCATTTTGACAACTTATGTCTTGTCAGCGCAGATCAAATCAAAACATTTGAAAATCCACCAAAAAGAGAACAAATTACTAATATGATACCAAAATAGAAATTACAAAAACAGGTAAACAGCAAACACCTACAACCTAGAAAGCCAAAATCGACAAGGGACAGAGTTATACAGGAGGGAGATATTCCTTAGTTTTAAGCGTTTTCGTAAATTTAGATAATGTAAGTTTTCAAATAAAATATGTTTACGGAAAAGCGCCAAAGCAGATATTATCAATTTCGCACGTGGGACGAATTTACTTTAAATGGTTTGGTGCGGTATTAAATATGTTCAGCCCACTATTTCTTTTAGATGTTTGTTCCAAGTCAGGGGAATTGCGTTTTACAATTTTACTGGTGTTTATGTGCCTACTTTGTCTGTTTGGTCTTTGGATTTCGGTCCCTGACAACTGAATGCATCAATTTGTTATTACCTTTTTGTGCAAAGATGTAATCATCAAAAGTTCGATGTCCGTTTCTCTTTTACCTTAGAATTAGAAAGGTATCGACAATTAGTAACTCGGAACTAGAATTTAAATGCATTCCTTAATTTACAGAAAAAGTTGTATTATATGAAAAATTAGCGTGGTAGAAATAATAAAACCAAGTTTATTTAATCAGTTTAATGTAGAAGATATTTCATAACATCATTAACTTATATATATCAAAACATCATTAGTGCTTATTTTGATTTCCCGGCCATCCATAAAAATATTGCGGCGTATCCGTGTAACATGTTCGTTGTCCTGACATAATTTCCCATTGAACATCAGTAACCTGATCTTCAGTGCGTACATAGGAACATCCGTTGAAATGCAGCTTCTTGTCGGAGTCTTCAGTCACTAATAATTGAAGGAGAGAATAAATACATGAATACAGACGCTTTATAACTTTTATCAAGTGTTGAAATCATAATGCAGACTGCTGAGCTTCCGTGCATTCAAAATACATTGCAGCATCTGAATATCTTTAAATGATACTTTAAATGGTAACTCAAGTAAGGCTGATTATAAATTAGCAAATAACCAAAAAATAATTGTGAATTTACTTTCATATAGCCATGTTTCTTCAGCGCAGATGGAATCAAAACATTTGGAAATCCATAAACTGAAATATGTGTAAAAGTAACAAAATAGCGAAATTACTGTTAATTTATTTTCTGCATATGCGCATTTCGACAACTTATGTCTCATCAGTGCAGATCGAAACCAAAACGTTTGGAAGTCCATTAACCGAAAAACACGTTAAAGCTGATAGAGAACAAATACCCAAAATGATCTAAATAGAAAAGCCAAAATTCAGCTGAGGACAGAGCTATGCATGAGGGAGATACTTGGTTTTAAACAAAATTTTGTATTATTTAGATATCGCAAGTTTCAATAGAATCGGTTACAGAATGCATTACCAATAGTAGCTAAATAGGAAATCCCCAAATTGCAAGTTAGAAAAAAAGAAAAAAATCGGGTCAGCATCGAAGTACTGGCGACTAGGTTGTACTCAAGGGATTAAAAGTCCAACAGCAGAGGCATCGGTAATTGATGAAAATGAAAATTCATTGATTTGAATTTATTTTATTCAATGAAGAAACAACGGTAGTAGACTACCGAAGAATTAAGAAAAATCGAAGTCCAAAGGCAAAAAGAGGACACAGAAAACAATGACGTTAGACAGATACAAAGCACAGAAATAGAAATCACAACATTCAAAACAAAGGCACTCACAGTGTGAACTCAAGTGAAACTGAGAGTGGCACCAGGTGCTCCGGACGGGTAACCATATCCTGCTCTGTTAACAGTATCCGTCACACTGTAAGTGAGTCAATCTAGGGAAATGTCAAAATTGGTAGTCAAATCCGGGGAGATGTGAATCTAGCTAAAGGATTGGGCAACAGCCCTCTCCCTTAATACATGCATTAGGTATACAAATAACAAAAACATAAATACAAGCAAAATTGTCAAGCATTAACACTAGTGAGGCTCCTCATGGAGGTACAAAGAAATCAATTTGCAAGTAATCATTAATTATTCAACACTTGCAATCAATAATTAATTACTGAAAAAGGGTAATTTAAGTATGTTTATTCATAATATGGTAAACAAACAGTCAAAAAGGAGTCGAAAAATAAAATAAAAACCTGTTATTTAGATAATAAGCATAAAATCCACATAAATCATTATTTCA
Source organism: Modiolus philippinarum (assembly GCA_002080025.1). Taxonomy (NCBI): domain Eukaryota; kingdom Metazoa; phylum Mollusca; class Bivalvia; order Mytilida; family Modiolidae; genus Modiolus; species Modiolus philippinarum. The sequence continues at coordinate 7,507 of MJUU01008373.1, read as the reverse complement.
CAAAAGAAAAGAATACCATAAAACATGCATTTACTCCATATCCCTTCATTGATTATGCAGTAGCTCCATGATTAAAGAACATGTATTATTTTTTTAAATAACAAATAAAAGTGACAACACAAGTCCGAATCAATCAAAGGAAGAGACCAGTAAGGAAAATCCGTATAACATTCGACTGAATCAGGGAAACACAATCGGGAAAACAACGGCAGTAGAATACCGAAGAAACAAGGGAAGCGAAGACCACAAAAATCGAAGTCCAAAGACATGGCAAAAAAGGCAACAGAGAAAAAAATAAAGACAAGACAAGGACGTGAGACAGCTACAATGCACGGAAATAAAATGACGACATTAAGAACTAAGGCACTCATAGTGGGAACTTCCATGAAAACCGGGAGTGACATCAGGTGCCTCGGAAGGGTAAGCTCCGCTATCGGCACACGTCACACTATCAGTAACTAAATCAAGGGTTGAGTCAAAGCCGGTTGTGTCAAATCCGTGAAGACATGAAAGACATGAAATCTTGCTGTAAATGTCCCTTTTCATTTGGGACACAGACACGTCATATCTATCAATGATGTCCGGGTGACGGCCATAGAATTTCTGAAGGGATGAAAGCAACAAAGGTTGAACAAATCCCTGACTAAGTAAAAAGAACGAAAAGAAATACTATGCGTAGAGGATGTTAGTTTATCATGGAAGATAAACAAAACAAAACAACAAAATAAAACTAAGCAAATCTGTGAGTGTCATTTATGTATTAATGAACAGAGGAGGTTCGGCGAGGCAACTTGTCCCAAAAATTTTAAGAAAAGGTAAAGAAAGATGTATGGCGGTTTTCAAACTATATACTGTCTACTTCAATGGATTCAAAAGGTTTTTGGGTNAACGATGTTGGATATTGCATGGCTTTTTTCGCTTGAATTCTATGGGCACACGTGACCTTTTATGCAATATCATCAAATGTTTTGGTTTAGATTATCGACGCTCGTCATCTCTTATTTATTCTTTAAAAAGATCAAAGGAAAAAACTAAATTCATGTTACAATAGGAAAAATTACTATCGGGAAGAGTACAAATCACTGGACTTGATGCGCGTGTTCCTAGTGGTGATTATATTGTGATATAATCTTTAATAGAACAAAATACTTGTGGAAATTATACACAGAAGACAAAAAAAATTATCATCGGCTAAAGAGCTAGTTAACATTGTGAGTTAGGCTACAAGAAGAAATCTATTATACGGTGCGGCTTCGCCTTACAGTATAAAAGATTTCTACTTGCAGCCTAACTCACGATGTTAGCTCTTTAGCCGATGATAATATATAATGGATCGAACCTTCATTGTTGTTTTCTTGAGACAGAGCACATGAATAATAGTAAAATAACACCCGGGAAAATCGGATTCTTCGTTGGTTTTGTGTAGAACTAATGAATAAATGTAATAAATACTTTCTTTTCACACAATTTTCAAACAATGTATAAGAGATTTAAGTACGGAGAATGCAAAAAATTATGTCCCTTCTTGTGCGAGACTATGTGGGCAGTAATATGTTGGGATATATGCAATTCACCACTAAAATACCCATTGAAAGTTTCTGTAAATTTAGTTTCTGCAAATGCTCTAATCAAAACATTTGGAAGACCAAAATCCGAGAGATGTATAAAACCCGATAGAGAACAAATAACAAAGACAGTTAAATCAGCTATAGACAGCTATGAGAAATTCCTTACTTTACAAGAGATAAATAATACGAAGGCAAGATTATTTCCTAAAATAAAACAAATTTTCCTGATTATCTTTTTGCGCGAAATAAAACAAATAATCTGACTCTCTCTCTCTCTCTCTCTCTCTCTTAAATAAAAACTAAGAAAAAAGAAAGAAAAACTTTAGTTTAAATAAACAATCCCGTTTAACTTTTCGCAGCAAGACATTTATTTTACTGGAGATAAATCGGTGGATCCAGTTGCCCCAAAAAGGGTTCCGATTTGATTTCAGAGACCTAGGGAGATCTAGTCAATTTTTGCATTTTTTTTTTTGTCAATCACTTTCCTAAAATCTGTCTGAAATTAAAAATAAATCCATAAAAAGGGTTTTTCTTATCAGACAATTATCCCAAAGCAATCAGGTATTGAAAGAAAAAAAAACAGTTGTATGCAAAAAAAAATATTCTATAATATCCTAAATATTCAATTCTCCATTTGCTCTGGCACATTGCTTTAATGGATCGGCCACCAGGATGTCGTATGTTGGTGGGACACGATCCCCTGGAAGACCCGCATACTCTCCTTGTTTTGTTATTGTATTATGACGAAAGAAAAGGATACGTCCAACGATCGAAAAACAATGTTTACGGAAGGTATAAAATTCAGATTATTTTTCTTATTCATCCGGTGACCCCTACTTTTGAAAGTGTAAAAATTTTAAGTAAATAAAAATCTTAGTACTTGTAATTTTTTAACGAAATTCCTGGGTCAGAAGTATTTAAAATATCTGATTGTATAATTACAAAGTTTGCTATTATTTTGGCGGGAAGCCATTCAAGTCTGAATTTTAGTAAAACGGTGATACGTAAAGTGTATACAAATACTCCGACTTTGAAGAGGAAGTCATACCGAAAATAACGGTATACAACTTATTAAATTCGTGGAAATAATACTGAAACAGCAGATTTCTAAAGAAACTACAAATTTCTTTTAAAAGTCTCAAATTGGCCTATTTTGAGACTGTTATAACTCGACTATGAGTTCGGTGACCTATTCATTTTTTTAGCTTAAATTCAAGCTTTCATACAAAGGAACATTTCTACAGAGTTTGACCAAATTCCCTGGGTCAGATCTAGTTAGTGTGATTTGTCTTTAAGGATGTGTACACGCAGCCTTTCACTCACAAACTTACGGTGGCCGACTCGCTCACAAACTGAATAAAGTCCAATTTGTGAGTGAAAGGCCGCGCTTACACATCCCTTAACTCCTCCAAAATTACTTTTATTTCTTATAGTTCAAATACCTTTGAATTCAAAAAACAGTGTTTTCATCATATACTGCACTATTTTTCCTCGGAGCGTATTAATGGTCAAGTAGAGTTCGTCGAGAAATAATTTCTATGTTGTTCATGATGTTGACCAATGAAATTGGACGTTGGACGTTGTAATAGCAATTGGAATTATAACAACTATTTTTTTTTCACTTTTACTGTAACAAATATATGCACGAGTTCCCAAATGTTTAGATATCCAACTCCACTTAGCTTGTGACGTCCTATATTTTTTTGTGCAAATAAAGATTATAATTTTTATATTAATCATAAAGGATAATTGCAAACTATATATCTGTTGAAATAATTCAGTATAGAGCACGGGTTTCTTAATCTAGTGAGAATTATATTGTATTTACGTTCACAATAGTAATAATGAGGAGGAGTCTTTTTAGATTTTAACTTTATAGATGATTTAACTGAATTGTCCAGTTTGTTCCACTCAATTATTGTGGAAGGAAAGAAAGAATTTTTGGTATTTTCAAGTCTGCAGAAAGGAACCACTAGGTCAGAATTATTTCTTAAATTGTATTGTGAGATTTGTTCAACGGTTGGTGGAATGTAGGTGTTTAAAAATTCTGACGTTTCTATTTGACATCAAGGCTTTTATCTTTTCTTCATCAATTTTAACCCTTTAAAAATTTTAAAGTCATCCAATCAAAGCTTGTTTTACAACTATTCAGTCCTTATTCATCTCGAATAAATTCGACAAATCATATATAAACATGTATGTAAATCAAAGATATCTATGTTTATTATCATTATAGTTTCCATGGTCGAGTCAAGTCTGGAAGGCGAGCGACCTTGGCAGGATCTGATGCACGAAGTCTTATTGCCCTTAAAAAGGCATCCAGCACTTCAATCTCTGAGGATCAAAATGACATTAAAGAACAGAAGTCATCTGCAAAATGTAAGCTGCTAATTATGTAAATGTTGTCTACTTAAGGTAGATAGACACTGTTGCGCTGCGCAATTATTGCGCATGAGTCTGATACGGCGGCGTTTTGCATTTGCGACGATTTGCATTTCATTTGCGCC
>MJUU01008368.1:2760-16001 GCA_002080025.1 Modiolus philippinarum | reverse complement strand
TGACCAAAAACAAAAGTGTCTACAGATGACAACGACGACGACGACAGCACCATACCATTATACGACCGCAAAAATTTTTGCGGTTGTATAATAAGATCTAGAGAAAAACATGCCCCTGCAGAAGGTATTTGTGTCTGTTAGACAAATTTGATGTCCCTGCTGAAAACATGTAATTTATTCCTACAGATAGACAAATGAATGGATGGAAAGCAATATACCAGAACCGTAGCTCTATAGGTCCTTCCATTTTTTTCTGATTTGGCAGACCATAGAGCTATAGATTTTCCCCTATATAAAACTTGTGACTTTGCGACACAAATTTTGTCTCATGTTTGTGGGAGTTTTTTCAAAACCAGACGCCAAGCGGGGGCAGTCTCGTGTATGTATTTCACAAGTTTTTAATAGGGTAAAATCCATAGCTCTATGGTCCACAACTATCAAAAAATTAGCACAAGGACCATAAGAGCTAGGGTTCCGCATCTTATTTTCTTTAAGAAGCTACTTCATATACATATAAATAAGTTATGCATGTATAGTCTTTTTATTATCGAATTGCATATAAAAAAGAATACAAAGAACCAATTCCCTTAGATTTAAAAATGAATTCTACTGTGTTTTATCAATTCATGCCTCTAATTCACTAAAATTAATCTCTAATAGAAAGTCATTTGAGTATAAAATAATATAATAATAAACTTTAACAAAAAGTATTTTCAATGTTTCTCAATCTCAATGAATCTATAAGTTATGAAGTGCATGATGAAGAATGTTTACCTAATTTTAGTGACTTCAAAAATAACAGTCATATTTTTCTGAAGACTAGATACAAATTAATAATTTCAGATCATACAGTAAATAGTAATCTTAGGATTTTACAGCATGCCTTGCATAAGCTATATTACAGCATGCCTTAAATAAAACGTGCAAATAACAATTTAGAGTGTAAAAATAATAATAATGCATTGATTTTCATATCACTGTATAAGCTAGAATTATGACAAATATACCAACACTCTCAAACAGTAAATGTTTGCCAATGACACCCCTGCAAGGGCAAATATGAGCCAAAATCTCACCACTGAAAATCCTTACCCCACCCCTACCCAAAATGAACATCTTCCTGTAAGACCCAACCCCAGGATTTGACACTAACATGATTTACTCAGTAGATAAAAAGACTACAAAATATAAAAATGTACTAGCCCTGCAAAGAATTTACAGCCTCTGAAAATTTATGGAATCCCCATATCTTGCAAGCCAAAAAAACTACCAATTTGTAAAATTTAGTACTCCTTCTTCAAATTTACTAGCCTTAAACATTGACCCTCTTACCCCTAACCCTAGAATTTAGAAAAAAAAATGCATGCAGAATAACGGTCAAAATTGAAAAAAAAAATCCTGAACTTTTTTTTGGACCTTACATTATTTCAAAGGCTACATCTAGGTTGTCTGGTTTAGTGGGAAAAAAAGAACTTTTTTATATGTGGTGGGTTTTAATGCATTTAAAATAAAACAAAAATGTGCATTGCATGAAAGTAAGATCACAAGATCATGAGGTCAAAAGGGGAAAAGACATCAAAATAATAAAGTATGCATTAGGAATGTTAAAAGGTGGATGATGGTAAATCCTAAATAAAACAAACTTAAAATATAGATGATAAAATATGATTGCAGGTGATATTGTTTCTTTATATACATGTTTGTTTGCATAATGATTTTGCACTGTCTATTGCATAAATAATTTTTGAAAAACAAATTCATCATCTCATAAAAATGACTAACACTAATCTACAATTTATTGTGGATTGCCCCTCAAATCATTCTAAAAATGTGAAATTGATGTTCTAATGTGCAAAAATGCTGAAAATTTAGAGAATAAACCTTGGTAAGGCAATAGGAACCAATAATCCCTTTACAATAACTGTGAAGATCTTCAGAAGGAATTGGGTGGGTGCAATTTCCCCAGAATGTTGTGAAGTACAATTTAATATAGACTAAGATGCCAATTTTACATAGAAAATTCACATACCCTCTAAATTCAAGCAAGAAAATGTCAGTTCCCCATTATCATGAAGGGGTCTTGATTCTTATGAAGTTCCATTTAATTAGCCTTTAAAACCCACAATAGAGCAGTAAGATTTCAATTAAATTTGGTCAAAAGGGTATTTGGAATGCATATGTTCGAACATTTTTAAAAGTGTACTTGGCTCAATGTGCAACATATTCTAATGCATTTTAATGGGTGAAATCCGAGAAGTTCCAAAATCTCACACAGGTAAAAAACTTGAGGAACAATGCACCTTAAGCACCTTTAAAAAATGAATGAAAAAAGAGATCAATAACAGAAACTTTAAACACAATGGCACTTTTTATAAAGACAAATCTCATTTTGCCAAGGTTAATATTCGACACTTCTATTAGGTAATTCAGATTTCTTCATCAATCGAAACTACCAGAAATTAGCCAAAGTCAAGGTCAATAATTACATACAATCATGGAAAATTGAAATGAATCCAATTTCTGGAATAAGAGGCCCACAATTTCCATTCTGTCTTGGTCTCCAGTATAACCGGAATTTTGGATATTCTGGGTCCAGTTGTCCTCTTTTGAATATACACTCAATACTCAATATAACCGACACAGCTACAGATTTTTCATTTTACACAGCACTTTCAGTCAATATTAAAAGTATAGCACCATTTCAATTGTCCTTCGTTTTCACGGAAAATAAAATCTAAGAAACCTGAAAAAAAGATATAAAATATCAATAAATCAAAGTTTCAAGGGGCATAACTCCAGAACCCCTAGGACCTCTGAACCCAAAATTGAACTTGACCTGAGTGTTGTGGTAAACAATATACATACAAAGTTTGAAGACCTTGTGTTATTCTGTTCACAAGTTATCAGTCCGAAACCTAAAATTCACAAAATTTCAAAAGTTTAAAGGGGCATAACTCCAGAACCCCTTGGACCTCAGAACCCGAGTTTTGTTGTAAACAACTTACATATCAAGTTTGAAGACCTTGTGTAATTTAGTTCACAAGTTATCAGTCGGAAACCCTAAAATTCACAAAATTTCAAAGTTTCAAGGGGCATAACTCCAGAACCCCTTGGACCTCAGAACCCAAAATCGAACTTGACCTGAGTTTTGTGGTAAACAACTTGCATACCAAGTTTGAAGACCTTGTGTAATTTCGTTCACAAGTTATCAGTCAGAAACCTTTGGGGGACGGACGCACACATGACTGAGGGTATCATATTATACCTCGCCACTTCGTGTGGCGGGGTATAAAAACACTTGAGAAACATTTTTAAACTTGTAATATCCGAATTTTAGAAAGTTTTGCTTAAAACAAAGGAACATCTCCTTCATGCAAGGCTCTGTCCTCAGCTGATTCTGGCTTTCCACTTAGATCTTTTTGGTTATTTGTTCTCTATCAGGTTTACAAATGTTCAGTTTGGGGTCTTTCAAATGTTTTGATTATAATATTTGCACTGAAGAGACATCAGTTGTTGAAATGACCATCTGCAGAAACTAAATTGACAGTATTTTTGTTATTTATTACCACTGGGCCGATGCCCCTGCTGATTTACATGACAGCATACACCAAAATCTGACAAACAACAAAATAATTCAAAGAAGTATGGCCATAGGGTCTGTAAGTCTCGTCATGTGACTCACGAGAATCCACGATAAACCGGCAATTCGAAAACGTTTCCCACCGAAACATGACGTCTGAGGATTATGACGTTCAAATTTTTGTTTGAAACGTCATATATCTTTGTTTAAAATGTAATTTCCGGGTACAGTTTTTGGTCCCGGAAGTACCAAAATTGTACGAGACTTACAGGCCCAATTAAGGCGTGAATTTTGTTCATATGTTGGGTCATTTTCAGAATATGCTCAAATGTTGTCAAAAATCATTTGAGGTGGTTTTTGGTAGGTGTACTTATTAGATATAAAATCAATATATGCCACATTTGTATGTTTTCTGACTTGTGAGCAGTCGAACATGGACGTAAATAGCTTTTATGTCAATTTTAGCTATTTAACAGCGTTTCAGGAGCCGGTACTACTCAAAGGACACTGAGAACCAAAACCAATTTTTTGTTGCTAACATATAAACATTTGCTCTTCCAAATGGAAGTTAGTTTATTTTGGTTCTGGATGTCCTATACAAAGAATTTTAACAAAAACCTACGGATATGTCAAAATCTGCCTAAATTGCAGTCAAGTGGCAAGTTCAATGGCTGAATCTTTTATCCAAATGAACGAAAATCCATTTGAATTAAATTTTTCCTGATAGTGTATATAACAGATGACCTGTTAAAGCAATTTTCGAAAAGATTTAATGCATTCTCAAAATTAGTATGCCGAGTGAAATAAATTCACAGGTAAATGGCCATCCCTCTTTTGTAATTGTCTATCTCTTATCACTTTTTTCTTTTGAAATTGTAGATGGTACCTCAAAATCTTACATGTTACTGATGCATTATAATAAAATCCATAAGTACAAATACATTGTACAAATAAACATAAAACTGAACTCATTTAACTGTGAATTCAAAAACAGGTTATACATGTAATAACAAATGTATTAAGCTAAAATTAAAATGACGATGAAAAGACATTCTGTTTGGTTTATACTGAAAACAAGGAAATTTTCACTGCAGTTTTATTTTCACTATTTTTGCATTAAGAAAAAAAAGCATATACAAATGTACTGTGGAAGTACTTTTATCTATGGACATCAAATTTCATGGTTTTCATGAAAATCACTTTTTTGTGGGTATATGTACTTAAAACTTGTGGTTTCAAATTCTATACATTAAGACTCTAAGTAAAAATGTATTCCGTTTAAGAACTTCATTTTGTGGTTTAAGCCAACCAGGAAATCCACAAAAACTGGATCCCTACGAACAATAGTGCTTTCACAGTACTAAAATGTCGAAAAAATCTGATGGAACTGGGTGATAAGTTGATCGACTCACAACCACAAATTCAAGAATTTTGGAAATCAAATTTATTATATAGATAGTGGTGATTTATAAAGTTTTCTCAGTTAAATAAATGTCATTGTCAATGATGAAAAGGGATTTCTAGTCACTGGAGGAGGTAATGTCATACAGTCGAACCTGTACTAGCGACTCCCTGTCTATAACGACAAACTGCTCATAGCGACCTTTTTCATCCCTCCCGAGAAAATTCCCACTTTGATTACCTCTTTATAAGGACAACCTGTCTAACGCGACTTACGACTGTAAAAAACCGTCCGCACGACTCTGAAATACTGTACATAGCGACTTTCGATACTCCACAAAAACTGGATGTTGACATTTTTTTTCGTTCTCGTCAGATACGTTTTCTAGCGAGATTTCAATAAGCTGATATTGTTAACATCGAGATCTCATGGTAGGTGAACGATATTTCGGAATTGGCCAATGAGAATCAATGAGATAAAAATAGTTTTCATTCCTGAGTGATTAATGTGATTAATTGCTAAGAAAAATCAAATTCAAAAGATGGCGTTTTAAATTCAAAAGTGGAAGCGATAAAACTTTAAGGCATTGGAAATTGACAAAAATTTTGGGGTTGGAAGACCCAGATACAGAAAAGAAAGGCTGACAGAAGTGTTATATGACTTTGAAAAAAATGCCCCTTAATCGCAAAAACGTACGAGACGCATCACCGGGAATGAAGACAAAAACGATCTTTGTGTGGAATAGTTTAAAGATGCTACGAAGCGACAAATTCAAAATTATATAGGTCCAATGCTCAAGGAGCTAGCACTTGCTTTTGCTAATGACTTTAAAAACAATTCATTAAGGGAGTTGATGCATCAATCCTGAGGATGGCTTGGACCTGTATATAAAGACCAACTGTCTATAGTGACCTTTTTATCTTTGTCCCTTGAAAGGTCACTATAGACAGGTTTAACTGTAATATGTCTGCAATAATGTTGTCAAGTAAACAGCTGGTGCATTGAAATGAAAAAATTATCTGTATCTTAAGTCTCAGTTTTGGAGTCGAAAATCTATATATTAAAAAGCATAACTAATAGACCATCATGAATATCAATAAAAGTGTCAATCAACGCACTGGATAAAACTAAATAAGGTACAAGTTCTGCAACTCATTTAATCTTTCTGCATTGTTCGGCACTTGTGAATTTTTTACTGATATTCACTACAGTTAATTAGTTATACTGCAATTATTTGGAAAAACAGCAAAAACAAGGTGGTATGATCATTTCCAAACTTTCAATATTAAGAACACTAATTACCATAATGTTGTTTCTTGCGTAGTGTCTTCTGCCATATTAACCATGTGACCCTCTGACGGTCCTAAATCTACGGTAATATTTGTATACAAAGGTTTGTCCTGTTTACTTATCACTGTATAGTTCATTGTTTTGGGAGAATTAAGTCCATCTTTTCGCCATCTTCCTCGCCAGCCAAGAAAAGACCCATACCTGTCAAAATATATGAATTCAAAACACTAAGAAGCATTTTTTCTAGAAATAAAATCTTGCAAGTAAATAATATTCTGCTGATTGCAACTAGAGGATTAAAGATCTAAAATTGCTCACCTGACACAATACCTGAACAAGATGGGAGCAGTCAGAAACGACAGCTAATCCCCTTGCCTGAAGCAATTAAATTTCCAAATTCAGTTAAAATTTCAAAATATTCTCAAAAGCAGCATAATCCTCTCTAAGACGCATCCACTGACCAAAGATGATCAATGTGCCACATGTAGTTTCTCAGACATGAACCTTAATGCAAACTTAAACTTAAGTCAGTGAAGCGTATATGTAGGTCAGAGTGACCCAATTATCATCTGAAGCAGTATCACTCTCGAAGACGTATCCACTGACCAAAGATGATTGATGTACCACATGAAGTTTCTCAAATATGAACCTTAACGCAAACTTTAACCTGAGTCATTGAAGCATAAAATGTAGGTCAGAGTGACCCAATTATTATCTGAAGCAGCATCACTCTCCAAGACACACTGACCAAAGATGATTGATGTGCAACATGTAGTTTCTCAGATATGAACCACAGCGCAAACTTTAACCTGAGTCAGTGAAGCGTAAAATGTAGGTCAGAATGACCGAATTATGATCAGAAGCAGCATCACTCTCAAAGACCCATCCACTGACCAAAGATGATTGATGTGCTACATGTAGTTTCTCAAATATGAACCTTAATGCAAACTTTAACCTGAGTCATTGAAGCGTAAAATGTAGGTCAGAGTGACCCAATTATCATCTGGAGCAGCATCACTCTCCAAGATGCAGCCACTGATCAAAGATGATTGATGTGCCACATGTAGTTTCTCAAATATGAACCTTAACGCAAACTTTAACCTGTTTCATTGAAGCGTAAAATGTAGGTCAGAGTGACCCAATTATCATCTGAAGCAGCATCACTCTCCAAGACACATCCACTGACCAAAGATGATTGATGTACCACATGTAGTTTCTCAGACACGAACCTTAACGCAAACTTTAACCTGAGTCATTGAATTGTAAAATGTAGGTCAGAGTGACCCAATTATCATCTGAAGCAGCATCACTCTCCAAGATGCATCCACTGACCAAAGATCATTGATGTGCCACATGTAGTTTCTCAGATATGGATCATAACACAAACTTTAACCTGAGTCATTGAAGCATAAAATGTAGGTCAGAGTGACCCAATTATCATCTGAAGCACCATCACTCTCCAAGACGCATCCACTGACCAAAGATGATTGATGTGCCACATGTAGTTTCTCAGATATGAAGCTTAATGCAAACTTTAACCCGAGGTGGGACGAACGGACGGACACTCGGATGGACGGACGGCGACGGGCGAGATGCTATATCCCCTCCCCAACTCCGTTGGGCGAGGGGATAATAATTCAAAAGGAGTTGCTCTGATAAGAATACTCTATAAACTTCTATTTTAAACATGCTCAACAGTTTGTGAGTTTGATTGTGAGTTTGTATGGTTTAAACTGCTAAAAAAATTTTAGAAAATGTTTTTCAATGCCTCTGTAGGTTTTGTAACTAAGTAAGAACTCGTATATAATTTCATAATTATTCAACCACATATACATGTAATTTCATATGCATATATGCAATAAACAAGTTTGTTTTGAGCTAATATGTTCCAAAAAACATAACCAGGTACTGTGAAAGTACTATTTGTTCGTGGGGTTCCAATTTTGGTGGATTTCATGGTTCGCTCAAACCACAAAATTAAGTTCCTGACGAAATGCATTTTTTCAATAGAGTCTTAATGTATGGATTTTGAAACCACGAATTTAAGTACCAACAAAATAGTGATATTTATGAAAACCACGAAAATTGATGTCCATGAATAAAAGTACTTCCACAGTATATATATAGTGAATATAACAGACACTGGGCTCCTAGCTCCAACCTTATTCGAATGTTAAGGTTGGCTCTGGGCTCCTACACAAGGCTTTGGGCTTCAATACTAGAGCACCAGGCTCCACTCACAAGGCTCTCGGCTCCACTCTGAGTGATTTACGCTCCACTCACTGGGTTCCAGGCTCTACAAACATTAGCTCAGAGCTTTGAAGCCAGTGTTATTTCCCAATATATGTTTAACTAACTTATTTTATCATTTTCCATGTTGCAGTAAACACATACATCAGAAGAGAACATGTAAATTTTATTTTGAAATAGTTGGTAAACTTTAATGTCATTTTAACAGCAAATATCTGTCAACAGGGTACCCCCATTTGTCCAGAGTGAATCTAATATAGTTTTTGAGTAAGGTTCAACACATCAAAATAAGATATCACATTTCAGCTTACTTCTTAAGATGGTGTTCACATAATAATTAAAAAGGACTTGGAGTCAAATGAGTAAAAATTTTAAATTGTCTTAAAATATAGTTTAATCCTCGAAATCTCAAGTCCATATCACAATGACTGATGAAAAATTACTGCATTACCTTATCACTCAAAACAAACTACATGATCACCTAAAGATTACCACAACCAAGAAGTTTTTTTCTAAGAAGTAATAATTGCTCTTTGAATGCAAAAAACTTGACAGAAAAAAGGCACCATATCACTGCAAATTATCATATACTGTAAACGTGGTTATTTTCGCAGGGGGTTAATTTCGCGTTGTGTCATACCCAAACCTTTCGTGTGGTTATAATATTCGTGGATCTTAAACATTTGATAGTAAAACCTTTGTTGTTGAAATTATTCGCGTTGGGGTTATATTCGCGTAAAATTCTTAAACGCAAAATAAGCGAAAATTACCCCAACACAAAAATTTCTATGTTTACAGTTGAACTTCTACGGCTCGAACTGTAATAACTCAAACACCGTGTATACCTAGAACCTTTTTTGTGGCCCATTTGTTCAGGTTCAAACCTAGTTAAACCTAAATATCTTGAACACCCCTTTGTCTTGAAATGTTTTCATTGGTCCCATGGGTGGTAGAGCCATCCAAGTTTGACTGTGTATGCAATAAATACCTACCCATGTTCTGCCCTAGTTTCCTTTTTATGTCTGACCATTTTAAATCTTCCTATATATTCTGGTGGTCTTGTCAGCAATATCCCAGCTGTCTGTAACCTGAAACCAGAAAATATTCAAAGGCAAATTGTCTCCCCTTCAAAATTTTGGGTATCAACCATATAACTTCATGCACATCTTCAGATGATGTACTGCAACTGTGTAAAATTTCATCAAAATCCAAGCAGCCGTTTAGAAGAACATGTGCTGACAAGGTACATGGATGGACAGACGGACTGACAGACAAACAGGGTGATTTCTATATACACGGGGGTATAATTATATTCAACTTGAAGTAATATTTTACCTGGTGCTTTTTTTAACTACAGTAGAACTTTGAGGACTCAAACTGCAATAGCTCGAACACCATGGATGTCTCAATCCCTTTATGTTGTCAATTTCTTGAAGTATAAACACACTTCAACCTAAATTACTTGAACTGTTTTCATCTGTCCCTTGGGTGTTTGAGTCATCAAAGTTTGAACGTATTACTATAGTCACTGTAGAGTATAACTGTTAATTTGTTCAGTAAAGGTTTGGTATAATAAAGTGGTATGGAAATAGGGTAGAGAGAAATTTACTGCATACTGAAATACAGGCAAATTTGAGAAAACTGACTTCAACTAGTGAACGTGTCTATAAGTCATGGATGACCCCCCCCCCCCAAGAATTTATCCCAATAGATACTTTGGCAATCAGCAATGAAATTTAGTCCCTGGTCACTGAATTGGGATGGAATCATCAAGAAGTACTGTTTCAGATGATTTTTCATTAAATATTTGTTAAGTAATAGACGTAGACAAATATTACCCTACTGAATTTAACTAATTAATTCAAGTGTAAAATGTAGGTCAAAGTCAACTTATTGTCTAAGAATTTAATAGTTTTCACCAAGATGAGTCATTTCCTAAAACATCATAATGATATGTTGTTTAGTTGTTTAGAAATGGACTTAAAACACAAAATTTACCAAAAGTCACTCAAGTGTAAATTAAAGGTCAAAGACACTATATTGTTCTTGATTTGGATATCACCCATCAAGGTGGTTAATTTAATGAAACATCATTATGGTATGATGTGTAGTTGATGGGAAATTGACCTTAATGCAAAATCTAACATAACTTACTCAAGCATAAAATATATGTCAAAGCCACTTAATTCTCAATGATTTTGGTAGTACTCATCAAGGCAATTGATTAGATGAGACATCATTGTTGTATGATGTGTAGTTGTTGAGAAATGGACTTTAACATAAAATTTAACAAAAGTTAGTCTAGCGTAAAATGTAGGTCATAGATCCCTAACTGTTGGTGAATCTGGTAGCACTAATCAAAGTGCATATACTGATGTAATTATATTTAAATATTACAAAAGGTAACCAAAATATGGACCTAAACGCAAAACTTAACATCATGCTGTACAGACGTTACATACTTATGGACAGACGGACAAGGGTAAACCTATACGGACCTTTCACTTCGTGGGGGAGCATAAAAACTGGTGTTCAGCAAGGTTGGGTGAGGGGCATAACATGGATGTTTTAAAATATTGTCTCTTCTTGCCTGTTAAAGTCTATTGTTTTACTGATGTTTTCTCCATATGCTTTGTTGTGAACTTGGTTGGACTGTGATTCCAATTCTCCACTGAATAGAAAAAAGAAGGGAAACGGGGAATGTAATACAGGCAGATTTAAGATTGAAGTTTGTTTATGGGGAATAATAAACAAGAGGAAACTGGAAATAACAATGTTCTTTATATTAAAGTCAACACAAAGCTAGTAAAATAACAGTACAAGAATACTGCAAAAGCTTAGAAAGGCTAATACAAATCTATATAACTCATCTGGCTTAGTTTGCTAACAATAATTAATGGATTTAATTTGATTTATTCCCACATCATTTTGTAAAAGACTGTCATGAAAGTCATGGTATACCCATACACATTTACCTGGCTGAGAAGTCATCATCTTCATTTCCCCATCCCCAGTAAGAATTGGCATAACCATTAATCTTCAAAAATGTCTCTTTCTTAGCAGCAACCACACCACCAGCATAGTTATAGTACATCACACTGCAAAACATGCAATAGATATTAATGCATCTTTCTTAGCAGTTGATTAAATTTCCTGCTCCTACCCTTAATGAGGTTTACTTCATTCAAGCATAGACCAACACTCAGGATCAAGCATAGACCAACACTCAGGCAGGCAGCTTAAAGTACTTTTACGGCTGGCCATGGTGGTCCTGATGTTAAATTTACACCAAAAAGGAATGATAAAGTCTAAATTTGCATCTGTTAAAAGTGCCCCTCTATAGTGCCTTCCAGGGGGTTAATGAATGTTTAAAGGGAATACTGTGAAAGTGGGAATTTTTGCCAGAGGTTTATTTTTGCTAATTTCGTGATTGACACACATTCACGAAAATTTCCCCTTGTGACACTAAGTGAAAATTGTGAAAAGTAAAAGTGTGGGGTTTCCTCACCATTCATTGAAGATCTTATGGTGGCTTTGAGTTGTTATTACTCCCCTTTGGGTCATTGTCTCTTTGACACATTCCCGGTTTCCCTTCTTTTTCCTATCAGTGAGATGGTATCCATCTCTGTGGGCCCTGCTGCAAGAATGTGACCTAGAGGTCAAAGGTGAAAGTCAACGGTCACCAACCATGGTATGCAACATGTTGCCGTGAGGTGATCTATTCACATGCCAAATACCAAAAGCCTATCTCAAACGAGACAAAAGTTATAGCTCGGACACGAATTTGTCATTGAAAAAGCATGAATGTGACCCTGAGGTCAAAGGTCAAGGGTAACCAACCAAGGTATGTGACACGTCGCCTTGATGTGATCTATCCGCATGCCAAATATCAAAAGCCTATCTCAAACGAGAAAAGTTTTAGCCCAGACACGAATTTGTCATTGAAAAAGCTTGACTGTGACCCTGAGGTCAAAGGTCAAGGTCAAGGGTCACCAACCAAGGTACGTGACACATCGCCTTGAGGTGATCTATCCACATGCCAAATATCAAAAGCCTATCTCAAACAAGAAAATGTTATAGCCCGGACACAAATTTGTCATTGAAAAAGCATGAATGTGACCCTGAGGTCAAAGGTCAAGGGTCACCAACCAAGGTACGTGACACGTCGCCTCGAGGTGATCTATCCACATGCCCAATATCAAAAGCCTATCTCAAAGGAGAAAAAAGTTATAGCCCGGACACGAATGTTTCAGACGGACGGACAGACTGATTACTATAGAGCGTCCGCCACTTTTTGTGGCGGGGCCCTAATAAAAAGGATTAGGAATCAAAATTGGGAAATTTCAACCACATGCCGAAAATCAAAAGCCTATCTCAAACGAGAAACTAGAGGCTCAGAGACTGAGCCTGTATCGCTCACCTGGCAAAATGCTTCTACGCCATACATGACTAAAAAAGATGTTTCCTTACTAATGGGTCAAATGTTAGCTATGTTCTTCATTAGCACCCATGTTTTTTGTCTGATCCTATTGAAATGAATAATTTTTGCAAAGGACCTTCTATACATTTCAGAGATGATGATTATAAGGATGGTTATCTCATTCCTGGCTCTAATGTTAAACTATGTTCTGCACTGGAGGCCATCTTTTTTGTCAGATCCAAGTACCTTCCATACATCCTTACTGTAAAGATTGGTTGAATTTGCTTCAGTAGCGTCAG
>MJUU01008366.1:14471-36131 GCA_002080025.1 Modiolus philippinarum | reverse complement strand
TGAGGGCAAAAATGATCGACATTTTAAAAGCGAGAAAAAGCAACACGCAAAATAGAATACGGCAAACGAAAATCTGTATCACCCTTAATTTATTTTATTTACACGAATGTAAATAACAAGCTTTGTGGAAAGTATTATGGAGTTGAGACTGAAAATGAGATCTCGCCGAGACAAATTTTTATTGAAAATCTTCATTTTGTCCTACAAAAAGATAAAATTCATTTGTTGTATGTACCGGCCACTATGAAATAAAAACCAAAATGCAAATACATTGTACTGGACATAGTGTATAGTGTAAGATGTAAAGTGTATGGTGCATGGTGTATGGTGTATGGTACATGGTGTATGGTGCATGGTGTATGGTGTATGGTGTAAGGTATATGGTGCAATGGTGTATGGTGTGATGGTGTATGGTATATGGTGTAATGGTTCATGGTGTATGGTGTAATGGTGCATGGTGTATGGTGTATGGTATAATGGTGTGATTGGTTATGTTTTACTGTACAAGCACTGTATTAAAATAAGCACTGACATATAATATCTCCAACTTCTCAGGTCATTTTTGACAAAAGATGTATAAATTGGTATTGCGAGAAAGGAAAAAAGCTGAAATGCAAAATATTTCAATCTTATAAGGTAATTTTCGGAAAAATACATATAAATGTTGTGTCGCGACAATTGAAATAAGAACCAACATATAATATCTCCTACTTCTGAGGTCATTTTTGACAAAAGATGTATAAATTTGGTATTGCTAGAACGGAAAAAAGCGGAAATGCAAAATATTTTCAATCTTATAAGGTAATTTTGGGAAAAATACATATAGATGTTGTGTCGCGACAATTGAAAAAAGCACTGACATATAATATCTCCAACTTCTCAGGTCATTTTTGACAAAAGATGTATAAATTGGTATTGCGAGAAAGGAAAAAAGCTGAAATGCAAAATATTTCAATCTTATAAGGTAATTTTGGGAAAAATACATATAAATGTTGTGTCGCAACAATTGAAATAAGACCCGACATTGAATAACTCCAACTTTTGAGTACATTTTTGACAAAAAATGTATAAATTTGGTATTGGGAGAAAGGAAAAAGGCTGAAATGCAAAATATTTCAATCTTATAAGGTAATTTTGGGAAAAATACATAGAAATGGTGTGTCGTGACAATTTAAATAAGCACTGACGTATAATATCTCCCATTTCTGAGGTCATTTTTGATAAAGGATGAATAAGTTTTGTATCGTGAGAAAGGAAAAAAGCTGAAATGCAAAATATTTCAGTCTTATAAGGTAATTTGGGGAAAAATACATGCGACAATTGAAATAAGCACCAATTTACATATAATATCTCCCACTTTTGCATTCATTTTTTACAAAAGATGCATACATTTAGTATCGCGAGAAACAAAGCTAAGCTGCAAAATATTTCAATCTTCTAAGGTAATTTGGGGAAAAATACATACAAATAACTAAATACCGAAGTTACATACAAATGATGTGTTGCGACAATTATGCACTGACATAAGCACTGACAATTAATATCTTCCACTTTTGATGTCATTTTTGAAAATCGATGTATAAATTTGGTATTGCGAGAAAGTTTTTTTGAAATTACATATGAATTTAATGTCTCAAGGATGAACATAGGTCTCGATAAAATACCCTTTTTTTGAAAGATTTATGAAGAATATAATGTGACGTAAGCGTAGAATGTATAAATAAAACAAAAGAACGCTATAATTTATAATGGCATTTTGGTTTTAATTGATTATAAAAAATAGATTAAAAAGAGAGTTAAGTCGTAGAGTTTTCATACTTTTTGGTTAAAATTAATTTCGTCATATTAATATCAAGTGTTTTGAACTGACCAATCGCTAAGAGCAATCCAAAGCTGCCACGAAGTTCACCTACATTTAAGCATATTTAAAAATAAACACTCAGTGCTCTTACATAGTGCTTTGTTAATTATATACATTCGAGATTTTTTTTCGCAGATATGTCATGACACAAATCTGTTGATTTATTTACCGATATTGCTTTTTGAAACATTTTAGACTAGATTTTGATATTATTCATTTTTAAGCTGCATCTGTACATAGTTATATTTTAAAGAATGTTTTTATACAGTTATATCTACGTTGGTTTAATATCATTCTAAATTTTGTCAATTAATGTTTTAGATGTCATTTTTGTTTTTGGTACTGTGATATCTTTCAAGAACTTTTAAGACAATTTTTTATTTTGGTATTGTATATTACTAGAATATGTGTATATATATGTGTATGTTACAGCCATGTTTCTAATCCTAATACGTCTTTGTGCATGTGACATCTAACTTCATAAATTTGTGCATCTTCACATTTTCATCTAAATTATAAAACAACAAATAAAAAATACACTATTCTATAATTTATTCAATTATTTGTTGTATTTCATGGCAAAATCCTACAAATCAGTCACTTTGTTATAAAAAATAAGTGCTCGGGCGCTAAATACCATCTCGGGCGCTGTCGGGGGCTTTTTAGTAGGACCCCTTTGCGATCACTCCCCCGATCGCATCTTCTTTTCAAGTGCACTTGAAAGTGGTCACAAGTTCACTCTAGGCTGTCATGGAATCACTTTCAAGTGCACGCAAAGTGCACGCGAAGTGCACGCGAGGAATGCTTTTGAAGTGCACTTGGATGGAATGTTGCGTCAGCACCCAGCTGTATACTGTCCATGTAAAAGAAAACCCGGTTTGTTGTCACATTGACAGCTTTCCTCTTGTTGAGTAGTAATATACCCATATCTCCAGCATATTTAGTCTACATTTTACTGCTCATTTGCTGCTGTCGTGCTTGTAATGTGTACGTCGATTTCATCAACATAGCAAAATTACTATCTCAAAAGTTATTTATCAAGGGTTATGTTCAATCACTGTTACTATTGTCACTCAAAAAGTTTCATGATCGTCATCATGAATTGACTGATCGTTAAAATGTGTAAGTACCACAAATGAAGATGGACATATATGCATATTTCAATAGATCTCCTGATATTACTGGATTGACACATAGCGAATTTGATATTAAAATGGACTTTTCACTCGCAGTGTGATTGGTGTCATATTTGAAGCAGGTCATACTTACTCTTCTGCATCTGATGACACCCCTGTTTTTTTATGGGTTTAAAATGTTATCGCCTTTTTGTGACGTTTGTTTTATGTATTGTTTCTTTCGTCTTCGTCGTTTACGTTCTCTGTATGTATGCAATCCTTATATCGCCATGTATGATTGTGGCTTTTGCTTCGGTATTCAGTTGGAAATTCATCGATGCCTTCTTAATTATGAGTGTTCTGATCTTATTTGGTCTGATCTTTGGCTCATGACAGATTGCAAATTTTATTTCAGTAGAATTGATGACAACAGTTTATTTAGTTTGCATGATGGAATATTCGACAATCTCATTGCACTTGTTTATCTGTAAGTATATACCGTATAAATGAATATTTCTGCTAGTCACAAATTTCATGATTTACTCTTGAATTATTTGATTTTATATTGGCAGATTTAACCATTGCGATTCCTCATCTTTTATTGTTTATAGTCTTGTATTTGCGATATTCGGTTTTCACATCTAAGTACATGGGAATAGTACCCGCGTAAATAACCACTTATATGGTGTCTCTACATAACTAAGAAATATGCTAGTTATCATGTGTTGCCATGATAGTTTTCTTTATTTGAAGCTCTTTAAAATCGGTTATAGGTAGTACGGGAGTGTAAAATTGTGCATTATGCTTGCGCACGTGACAAAAAAAATGGAATTCACTATTGGAATTTGTCCGAAACAATTTCCAATGTCATATTATAGTTAGATTTGATCAAATATGCCACCACATTCATTGCTTTACCATGCAGAATATTGAAACTTTTCAGCAAACTCCAGTTCCATTAAGGGGAGATAAATTGTATAGAAATAATAGGAAAAAAATAAGTTTTCTGCGATTTATTAAAAAATAAGTTCGGTGACCTCAAAAAGACAGTATATTAGTCAATAATTAACACAAATGTTTTAAAAATTCAATCTTATGTAACTAAAATAAGTTAAACTTTTGTTAAAATGCGCTAATTTTACCTATTATTTCATTTAAAATAGCAGATGTTTACACGACAAATTTCATTCTTATATGACCGGTGACACCAAATTTTTATTGTAGTTTTTGTCTGCTCTAATAACAAAGGGAAAATTAGGAAAATATCATGAAAGTCTATCTAACAGAGCCCCTGTACCACATTAACCCACATAATTCTTTTGAAATGCCTGTAGCAAGTCAGGACATTTAAATTGACAGTTTTTGTCGGTGCTTATGTTTTCTGTGTTGTCTTGTATATCACATTTGTCTTTATAAATGATGTTTGTGATACAGATATACCGTTGTGATATCTTTTTAAAAAGAGATATAAACAAATGTTACGATTTTCAAACTTTTGCCTTGATTTTGTTTGAAGATAAGGGATTTTACTTGTAACATGGGTTTTAATTAAAAAACTTCGTTTTGGAGACTTATCGTTTTTACTCCGTTTCTTCTTATTATTATTATGTCATCCCAGACGTAGTCCGGGTATTATGTTGTTATTCCTCGATTCTTCTGATTGTAATTCTTCTACGTTTTTTCTTCTTCTCCTTCCAATAATTCTTTGAAAAACAACGGCAGTAGAATACCGAAGGAACAAAGAACAAGATTACATAAATCAAAGTCCAGAGACAAGGCAAAAGCAAGAACACCAAACGACGGAAGACCAACGACACCACATTCCCACAAAACACACGAACATTACATATACAACACAAAAAACTAAAGCACTAACAGTGTAAACTCTCAATAAACAAGACTGACATCAGGTGCCCCGGAAAGGTAAGCATGTCATGCTCTGTGTCACACTGTCAGTGGGTCAATCCAGGGTAAAGTCAAAACCGGTAATGTCAAATCATGGAAGACGCGAATCTAGCTGAAAATGTCAGTTTTTATTTGTGACACTGACATTTCATATCTATCTATGATGTCGTGGTGACGGCCATATAATTTCTGAAGGGACGAAAGTAAGAAAGGCTGAACATATCCCTGACTCAGCAGTTTTTGTGACAGTGCTTTTGCTCTTTCCACAAAGTCACTGTATGTACTGCACGCCCTACAGTAACGAATTAATAGTGAAATATATACTGCATATGCTGGGGATGCAGGTATATTGCTGCAGAGATAGGGAAAGTTCACAATTGGTCGTAATGGAATGATTTCAAACTTTGCACAAAGTTGGACCACCATCTGAAGCTGTTTGCTTGCGTTTAAAATTTCCAAGATGACCGCAAATTTACGTTGAAATATTTGGGATTCTTTCCTTAGGAACTGCAGCTAATAGGAAGTGGTTCATATTTTGTATAAATGGCCGCCGTTACGAAGAAAGCGGCTAAATACGTAAAAAGTTTGACTTTGTCCGATTTCAACGAAAATTGATTTCTATGTAGATTTTGAAGCTGCCAATCATCGAATTTGTCGTCAGGGTTGACATAGGCTATTGCTTGGAATCGCAGATATACTTTTTTTTCTTTTTCTTTCTGCATCGAAATTTGTCCGGAAGAGATAACAGAGACCGGTCATCGAATTTTAACAAACCTTTGCAGGAACATAAAGACCGATGCTTAGTTGTAGAAGAAGGTCTGAGAACTTTCAAAATTGCACCATGCCATTGAAACAGGACAAATGTGGGAAATCGACAATATTTTTGGATAATTTGTCAGGGGCAGATTTTGAGATCACACATCAGATCAAAATGAAAGTTTGTAGGAGCATACATACCAATGTCTAGTTGTGTAGGAAGGTCTATGCATTTTAATGTTTTTAGCCTAAAAAAATCAAAATGGCGACCGTTGGCATGCGAACGGAAAAAGGCGGGAAAATTAAAAGTGCTGAAGTTTTAAAGAAAACAGGGGATTCTTTTAAATATATAAAAAAATCAAAACGGCGACCGTTGCCATGGAAACGACAAAAAGGTGAGAAAAATAAAAGTGCTTTGAGGTGCATGAAAACTTACAGGAAGATTTTAAAGCATTCAGGGAAGTTGTTTTTAGTGAAAACAAATTTCAAAAAAGTGACCTTTGCCATGACAACGCCTTAAAGGTGGGACAATCCAAAGTTTACAGAAATGTTGTATAGTATATCAGGAATTGGTTTCTAGTCCTCAAAATTTCAAAATGGTGACCCTTTGTCAGGACAACTGGAAAAAAGCGGGAAAGCTCGGAGTGCTAAGTAGTGAATGGAGTTGAAGGGAGTTGGAATGTTAGAACTAATTTGTTTTTCTGAAGTCTGATTTGGGAGTTCGTTTTGGAGACTTATGTATCAGCATCCTGATACAATTAATAATAATTGATTTTGTCATAGGGTTAGAAAATGACAAAATTCCCTTGCAAATTGTTGCATGTAATTATAATTTTCAGCCCTTGTAGGTGTTTCCTGTTATCCATTTTTTAACATGTACCAATCAAACACGCAAACGGTCTTTCAAAACCTCATCTGAACTTAGTACTTGGATGAACATTTCAGTCTCTTACGATCTGTCAACAGAAACTGCTGCTGAGTTCCTGCCGGACACTGCCGCAGTGTATTTGGAGGTTAGGCGAGTCGTTAAACAGGTTTATCCCATTACTTTTGTGATGACTGTACGAAGTCGGGACCATTGCGGTCGACACTGTTTCCAGTTGGTTTTCATCGGTTTTATATTTTTTGCCTTTTGAACTTTGGGACTTGAAAATTCAATTCGGTAATTATGTTATTACCTCCATTTGCAAGATGTTCAAATATAATTTATAGAAACATTTCCATTAAATTTAACTTCCATATTTGCATTGATCAAAGTAAATTTTTCAAGAAATAAAAACATTTTAATTAATGTATTCAGTATAAGGGAAAATCTTCCTTATTCAACATATTTCATATCCGTTTACTTGTTTTCTTCATTTTCAAAAAACTCATTATCCTCAATTCTAATTGTTTGGTTTGTATCATGTCTATAATAAAACGATGTTAACGCATATCTTTATTTCAGAAACCTTGGAAATAATAGTTTGTCGGGACTGCCTGGTGGCATTTTTGACAATCTTTCTGCTCTTAAGATGTTGTGAGTAAATATATTATAATTAGGAGGTAGTAAACCAATTGTTTAAGCATGTGGGTTGGTCTTGAAAACTACATAAAATTTTATCTTGACATCAACATGAAATTACTGCTGTAAGAATTATAGCTGTAAATCTGGCGCCTGTAATAATTTTAACTTTTGTTGTATTGTTTCTGGTTAGTGTAATGGATTAAATATTTATATATAATAGTTTTGATTTATGCTTGAAAAAAACATTTGACTTTAATGACTGATCTACATGTTTGTATACCTTTCCGAAGTGTCCTAAATGACTAAATACCGAAGTTACTGTGAATTTAATTTCTGCATATACAAATTTCGACAACGTATGTCTCTTCAGTGCAGATATAATCTAAACTTTTGGAAACCATGCTCAGTTGCTCAAAAGAAATTGCTCAATATTCATTGTTTTAAAGTGCTGCTTTACTTTTATTATGGTATAGCAACATTATGTTTCCCTAAGAAAGCAACCAAATGTAATCGTGCAATAAATTTCCATATTGCACTAGTGCAAATATGACTTTAATTTTATGACGTAATTGACAACCAAAATCCCATTTTTAATTGAAAGTTTAGTGTTGCTATACAATAAAAGGGTTATTGCATGAATATTGGGATATATTATCACTCGTGCAATATAAAATTCTACTCGGGACAATATTCCCCAATATTCATGCAATTATCCTATATTATTGCATTTCACAATGGAAAAGTAAAAAGTTGTCAGAACAGTTACTTTCAAAATATCATTTAAATAAACAAGGTAATAACATTGTTTCTTGTTAAGGTACGTTTGCCTCTTTAAGATCGTATAATAGGATGCAAACCGATTAGTTGCCGTTAAATTTCCTCATGTGCAGTCACTGCTTTACTTAGTTTTAAGTGTCTCTATGGTATTAATCACTTTTGTATCAAATGCTTGTTCTTTTAAGTTTCATACAAATGTCATTTTAAAAGTTGACAAAATAATTACAAAAGAAAATTCCAGAGAATTTCGAATTGATGTTTCTCATTCTTTTTACAACATTTGCTACATATAAAAAATACAGGACGCCACCCTTAAGTAGTTGCTGTTGGTCCAGTTTTCCTGCTTTGTATCTATTCTATTTTTGTCTATTCGGTTTTTGTGTTTTTTTGCAAAATTTCGTGAAGCGTTGAAATAAAAAAAATATGCTTTTATGCAAATTTGACGTGACATGCCCACAGCTTTCCACCGATTCCTGCCCGTCTATTTCTTACAAGCGTGTCAAAACAACCGTGTGTCTCAATTGCGCATAAAATTGTACGGATCACAAGTCGCGACGAACCCTCAGTCCGGAGTCTAGTTAAAAACTTACATTTTGGGGGCCATTTAGGGCTTGCTATATGGTGTGAGCTTCCTCACTGTGCTAAGGACCGTACGGTGACCCCTAGATGCTTTGTTTTGGGTCGTTTAACCTGGAGATGGGATATTGTCTCCTTGACATTTACCTCATTTCCTTTCTTCGTCGTATTGAAGGAAGAACAAGTCCCGGTTCTCTGCTCTGTCTCATTTGTATGAAAAACACGTGAGGGCGATAATTTGATGAAGAATTACACATAGATATTGCTAGAGAAGGTGATGTTTCTCTATTTTTTTTCAGCGGTTACCCCAAATTTTTATTGCTTTATAACATCCAAAGTGTGAACAAAATATTTTATTGATTTTTAGATTCAGATCATATTGGTTGTTTGTTCTCTATCAGTTTTTAAACATTTTTGAGTTTATGGTCTTCCAAGCATTTAGATTTTATCTGCACTGAAGAGACATAAGTTGTCGAAATGCGCATATGCAGAAAGTAAATTCACAGCAACTTCGGTATTTTGTTAATTTAGAAGTTATTCCTTCCCTTTCCCTATCAATTCTGTGCAAATTGCATGATTTTTGATCTTCAGTTTTGTGCTTAAATGAAAAGGGAGTCGAAATTTTTATTCTATATTCTTAAATATTACCACTTATGTTTCAACACAGAGAAATTTATAAAATATCAAAACCCTTAAAACGTCGTAAGTGGGATAGTTCTAGGGTGAAGGATATAACACTCTTTTGCACTGTTCTTAATTTTCTGAAAATTAAACGACTCATTTTTTTTTGCTGCAGAGTTTAATACTGAACAAATCTGTGTGAACTTTATATCTAGTACTGTCAGAAACACATATTTCATTTTTAACTGTGCAAATTTATAATGAAACTTCATAATGTACTTTAACAATTGTTTATACTACATAATTTGTATCCAATTATTCAAAATGGTTGTTCCATTTGCTTAATCTTACTATGAATGAAATAAAAGGGACAACAGGAAACACATACAATGGCTGATAATTATAATTACATACCACAATCTGCTAGTAAACTACACAGGAAAAACACAAATAAGACAAATGACAAACGTAAACAACGATTGGAACTCGGGACAGTCGACTTGGTACCGGCACAAGCAAAGACCAATCGTAGGGTTAATCCGGTTTATGGGTACCCAAATCTCCCCTTTATCGGTCACTAAATCTAAAAGCAAATTTAACGGATGCAAGCAGAGTATCTTGTAAATATCCCCTATTACGTAAAGAATGTATGTTACGTCCAAGTTTTATGGATATTCAACCAGCTTCTGGCATTTTTTAACAACATTTCTATAAAGACGAGGATTAGAAATGCCCTTAGTAATAAGCTGTTTGCGAGAAACGCCATATTCAGATATTAAATATTCATATATGTTACTAAACTTCTTAAAGGTATTCAACAACTTATGAAATGTGTAACCCTGTTGTAAAAGTTTTGCTGTGATGGTAAGGTTGCGTTCATTAAAATTGTCAAGTGTAGAACAAACACGTGCGAATAGTAATAGTTGAGAAATGTACACCCCATGTGATGGAGCTTAAGGAATGTCGCCCTCAAGAAAAGGGAAATCAGTTACAGTGAAATCAAAATCACCCATTTTATCATGTATTTTAGTTTTTTTTTACCAGCGTTAATAATGATAGTTAGATCCAGAAAAGGGCAGTATTTGGAATCATTGTTAGCTTTATTTAATTTCAGTTCTTGTGGGTAAATAATGTCCGCATAATCTAAGAGCTGGGGATTGTCAATAGTAAGGATATCGTCAATATACCTTCTGTTATCATTGAAAACAGAAATAAGATGATCACTGTTTTGTGTGGTTCCATTTTGATTTTTTTTTCATGAAGTCTCGTTCTTAGCAGAACAGAAAACAATATCTATGACCAAAACGAACAGAAATGTTGTCCAGCAAAAGATTGAGTGCATTAATAATGTCATCTCATGTCCAGGAACAATAATTATTATATATAATATTAGAGAAGAATCCTTCACTAGAAGATAAGTTATGATCTTGTTTGGCCATTTTGATCTTATCACGATCTTGACGGGCTTAACACAATTTTGTTTAGACAATGTAAGATAATCAGCTTCATATCAAGATAATTGCTTTCAAGGACGATCAAAACTTGTTCAGTTTATCAAGATCAAACAAGATAACTGCATTCAAGGGAAATCAAGATGTGTTAAGTTTGTTCCGATCAAACACGTTCAAATCGAGATCTTACTTGATCGTTCCTTATTTTACCTGAAACTATCTGATCGCTTCTTGATCGCCCTTGAAACCAATTATCTTGAAAACCAACTTAAAATCTTACAGTGTCTTAACAAAATTGTGTTTAGCCTGTCAAGATCATGATAAGACCACAATGGCCAAACAAGATCAAAACATATCTGCTAGTGCTTGCTGTTTGTTAAAACAAATGAAGTGCAGACGAGAAAATTCAATAAACATTTAATAAGTTTTGATTTAATCAATTTATGCGGAAGGGTAGTATAAAGTGTAGAAAAATCATAACTATCGATCGATGAGACTGGTCTTCCAAAAGATATAAAAAAGAAAGGAAATGGGGGTAAATGACAAGGAGACAACATCCTATATTCAGGTTAAAAGGTGTGAAACCATCAATTCATTTCTTTAACATTTTCAACTAAAATTTGGAATTTTCAAACCTCCCTGTACAATTTATCTTAAGTTTAACCTTGCCAAGACCATACATGTCGTGAAAGGCACATACCTGCTCTACATTATATCAAATTTTCATCATACCTTTAAAGCCTTCTAAGAGATTGCCGGTGTGTCGGGAAAAGCCACCTATAAGAGATACCCAATAAAAGTACGTAACGGTTGACGAACGTATAAGGACCGTTTGTTTTTGTAATATTGAAAAAAATGAATGGTAGCAAATTTTCATTCCAAATGACAAGTACTGTATACCCGACTCAATATAAAATAAAGTACAATCTATTTGCATTTTTTCAGCAAATTTTAACACTTTAACACTCTTTAAATCTGGCTCGTATCTCTCTCCTTAAAGCTGGTCATACGTACGATATAAGTATCTGGGTGACCATGACCTTAACCAGACCATGAAAATGTAGATCGATAATTTAATTTGACTGAACTTGATTAGTGTTTGAAATCAATTTTTGACATTTATTGATTACTAATTTTTTTGGCAATGCGGGAAGACTGTTTCATGCTACATGGTCATACTGTAATCGACAAGACTGATATCTTTATAACTTTTATTTGGAAGCAACTATTTGATCAATTAATTCTAAATAAAACTCAATATTTTGGGAAAAAAAATATTCTAGTTTTGGAGAAAAAGGTATATAAATCTAAATAAACAAACAAAGGGATATGGAGTAAATGTACATGGGACAAAATCCCTATAAATACATGGTAAGATTAAGCAAATGGAACAACGCTTTGATTGTTGTTCTTCATCTCGAAGTCACTATGAGGCCTTCAACAAAGAGCAAACGCACTTACCTCACAGTAAGTTCAAAACGGCTCCTATCACCGGTTTAAGCGGCATTCACTTGCAGAATGTCGAACAACACCACATCCATCCCCTTCATTTCATTAATAAAATAAGTTATATTTTACTGAAGAAAAATAATGATAAATTTGAATAAAAAATCGTATACAGTCTGTGTTATATTTTTTCAAATGTGCAGAAAAAATATAAGGCCCTTCCAATTAAACCATTTAATAGTTGATGTTTGTGATGAACGAATTCTAGATGTATGCATCGCTTCAAGACCAGACCATTTATGATTCGTTTGGGCTGTGTATCATGAAACCATAATTTCATGGCATAGCTATACGTCTTTTTCCAGAATTTGTATATACTATTTTATGAATTCTAAGAACATGTATGTACATATTTTATAAAGAATTCCGTATGTCACCCTTTGGTTGACGCCCTTGACAGAAATATCATCGAGATACTTGGAGGAAGCGCAATAAGTATTGATTGATTGATTAGTTAGAGTATTACTTCCAATGAGCAGTATTTCAGTTATATCAGAACGAATACAAGTAAATCAATGAAAACAATGAATAAAAAGAAGAAAGAAGTGCAGGTTGAAGGGACAAACAGGGGAACGACGTTTGATTGCCACTGGAAAAGGAAAGAAATAGGTAGGGGCAAGAAATTTAGCTATATATATCGACTCGGAAGACCGCTCTCCTTACTGCATGGAACTTGGCGTTTCTCCACATGCACAGTTCGTCTACGATGGGTCACGATCCAGCTTTTCGTATTAAAACCTGACTACCCCGTATGGACAGGGCATTCCCCCATCTACATCCTCGGGACCCTCCCTGCACCTCTGTAGACGATTCTTTGACATATGATGAAAATTGTGTATTTTTTTCCTATGTTCATACATACATAAGAAGAACTCAAAGATTCTGAGTTTTGATTTTTGATTTCATGAATAAGATTATATTTTAACATGATATACTTCATGAGATTTTCTCATAAGTACACTCTTTATCTCAATTAGTTTATTTGCACTTGTTCTCCAAATACTGTGACTTTTTTTTGCATATTGATAGGTATATTTAATCTATGTCCCGATCAATATTTTTGCTTACTATATATGGGAGGGGATATTTCATAATTTTTAGTAACTTTTGTCCAGTCCCTTTTGCAAATTTGTTTTTGCGAACAACATATGTTTAATGTAATGTAATGTAAATATAGTTTCCACAACGAGAACTAGTTCATTATGAAATTTCTCACATCGAGTTAAATAAATTTTGCAAATGTTTGAAAGCGAGGCTTGCCGAGCTTTTAAACATTTGAAAATTTATTTAACGAGATGTGAGAAATTTCATAATTAACGTGTTTAAGTTGTTGAAATTGTTTCTCTAATGACTGAAGGAAAAACACCGAGGATTGCATTCCGAATAGATTTGGCGGGAAATTTCACGCGAGTTGTTCTCTCACTAGAGACGAGAAATATTTTTATCACACCGATCAGGCGTTGGTTAAATTGACTAGAAATTAGAGAATATGATCTAACTCTGTAGACGAAGCCCTTGAAAACCGACCCAGTTGCCAGACGCTATAATATTGCTTATAATTTTGGTATAAAATGTTTCTTTTGTAATAAAAAAATCTTAGAAGTACACAGTATTATTATATAATTAGAAAAGTAAAAATCGTTATGATTTTTTTTATAAATTACGATGACTTACTGCTTGATAATCCCCTATTTACATACACACACACACAATACGAAAAAAAAATCGAAAGAAAAGCTTATTGTAAACTGTTTATTGAGAAATTAATTCCGGTAAGCATCAATTATTTTCTTGACAGTCTCGTTGACCTTTCTTTTTTCCTATTTGATTAGATTTCTGTCGGTAACATAACTTTTATGAGAAACAATCAGCAGCATTATATATAAAGATAATCATTTTTTATATATATTTCCATCTAGGAAATATTTCAGCCATATCATGTATAAAGTTACATTTAAAGTTATAAGTGTTTGTAAAATTAAATATGTAGATAAAGTCATGACAGGAGAAACGAGAGATGAAACCGACATCAGCTTAAAAATCCATGCATCCGGTAAGCTATGAGGATAGTTGTCTGCAAGAAGTGTTGATCCTTCCCTAACACATGAAATAACATGAACTTACATCGCCTCAGAAAAAAATTGAAACAAAATCATAAAAAATAAAATAAATAAATAAAACGTTTTTCTCAGTACTGATCCAACCCTTAGAATTTCACAACGGGATTTTTTTTTCAGAAAAAGGGGTTCCAGCCAACATCCCAACTCGCATCCTCAAAATCAGACTCGGTCACTCTTAATGAGCTGCATTCTACCGACAACAACAGTTAAAATATCCGAATTCAAATGCGAAAGTTTATAACGTGACCGACAAACGTATTCACCGATGACACATCAAAAAGGTCTGTTCGATTCTGTCGTAAAATTTATAAGATTGTTTTCGTATGGAGGTGCCTAATATATTACCCTAAAAAAAGAGAAACAAGTAAGCAATCGATTCCAAAATAATTCATCAGTCATAGAATACATTGGCAAACCACCACAACCCTTACAATGGTTATTACATCTCTGCTCTACTTTGTAAATAATGTAGGATCCCATTTGTCATGCTTCATGATCATAGGTTAAGTTAAGTGGAGATAGGTATTTCTCGTCGAGTTACGTACTTTTGTGGGATATCTCTATAAATACGTACCACGACGTCACAAAATTGCACAAAAATAGTCATTGGGAATTCCCCTCCTTTAAGTGAATTAAAATTACGCCTGGCCAATTGAGCTTGGTCTTGAAATAAACCTAATATAAAAATGTTTAAATGGGTGCATCATTCATCAAAGTCCCTTGCATAGTTTTAAAGGATCAAGAATACAAAGTGTATTTTAGGTCTATTTTCTCATACGTTCCAATTCAGATTGGTTGAATTGGTGGTTTGATACCTAAAGCGACCCAATACAAAGCATCTAGGGTTACAATACGGTCTACAACACAGTGAGGAACCTCACACCATATGGCAAGCTCTAAATATCCCCCATTAGTTTATCTTAAACTTCAATTGATTTTTTTTTACATACCGTAAGTAATTTACACCAGAGTTTTTTCCACAGTATTCAATAACCAACTCCTTTATACAAGAAAAAGAACTAGTTAAATGAATGGATAAATAAGTAGTAGAACACTAATAGAAAATTAAAAAAGCGATGTTTGAAGGGATTTTTGTGAAGCTTAGGAATCCAGTACATAATAGGCAAGGTGTTATCTTTAGGTGGAACTTTAAGCATTTTTGTATCCTTATACTGTTGTTGGGTTTACGTTTTTTCGTCCCAATTTGTACGTCTGAAAGTTGTTGACTTGTCCAGTTCGTATTGATGGACATCGATAAAATATTTCTTTCAAACGATAGCATCGTTGTTGGAAGCCTTGTCAACAGGTACAGACACAAATTTTTGAACTAAATATGATTATCTTTATAAAATGTATTCTGTTGGTGGCCTTTGTTATAATTTCATCTTTAAACAAATTTAGAGCATGTTTGTCTGCACTTTCTCGTTTGCAACATTTTTTACAATAATTGGTAACTGTGTCTTTACACATATCTAAACAAGCTTGCCAGTTAATTTTAGAAGGTGGGCGATATTTTTGCCCTTTTCGAAAGAATTGTCAAATTTCTTTATCTTCAATGATGTTAAGATTCCCCGTTAATATATGTCTGCAAGGGACATAGCGATATGGCGACGTGGAACATTCTCAGCTGCTAGGGTAGTTTTTATCGAAATCAGCATCACAGGTAATAGAAGAGCAATTGAAAAAAAATGTTTCAAATAGGTTTTTCATTAGAAAAGGAAATGACAGGCATGCCCTGGTTGTCAAAATAGACGGTACAAGTTTTTGAATATCCGGGTCTCGAAAAATGACTGGAATATCAATAAGATCAATTCCTTCATTAATATATTTTATTTTCAAAAATTGTTTTGCGTGTTCATCTGGCTTGTCTATCCTCGGATAAAGTCTATAAAACCCGGAGACATCAATAATTTTCGAACATTCATAGAGCGGACTATTTACAGACATAGTATCACACTCCAAAGAGATTTAAAAAGTTGTGTTACAGTTTAGTGAACAAGCCATGCCGCCCATTGTTTTTGAAAAAAGTATATAGATCTTTAATATTTACGAGGTATTTAAGTTTGCTTTTAATATTATACTTTACTCTTCGACCATGTGACCTGCGATGGCGTAATTTCGGAGAAGAAATACCCATGATGTCAATAGAAGCGCACTGGGAAATGTTTCCCTGACTCATGATGTTGTCATTTAACCCTAGTGGAAAAACTGTCTGTAGTTTTTTTTAATCCAAGACAGTTCACATTCTCTTCTGTTTCTTACAAATTCTCTCTTTGGTTTATCAGGGGATTTATGTATTTATAGGGACTTTATCCCATGTACATTTACTCCATATTTCATTATTTATTATAAACCTATATTTATTTAAATGTTGCAGTTATAAAAAAAATCAACGAGTAGAAAATTTTGGGCTTCCAAGGTGTAGTATCTCATTTAACAAAATATCTTGATATACCTCGCGTTTAACATTGGCGTGAGAGTGATTGTCAATTTGAATAACTTATGTTACAATTGCCAAGTGCCATATGTGTACACTATCTGCAACTTCTAAACAAATTGATAATACTTATTCTAAACAAGAGGCTCTCAAGAGCCTGTATCGCTCACCTGGACCGTGGCTGACATAGATTAAAGGCATTTTCAATAGGGTCCAATACTAAACTATATTTCCTGATGGAGGCCACATTGGATTGGATCAATACATGCCAAATGTAAATTTGAAAGGGGGCGAGGGGCATCAGAGGACTTTTTTGATCGAATTTTGTCCCATTTGGATAAGTGGTTCCAGAAACCCAATTTTCAATGGAATTCAGTATAATCTATCTTAATGCTGGCAGTCATTTTGATGAGGCGTGGTACTCCCGGATACCTTTATTGGACGGTTCCGTCAAAGTACAATTGAGTTTATTATTGGACAAGTCCTTTCAGAAAGGATCTTTAAATGTGTTTCAAAGTGTTATCTATTTCGACCACTTTTCAATTTGGGCAGGGGTTTCCCTTATAATTTAGGTAATAATTATTGCAATACAAAGTCTCAATATATCTGTTATACTAATTAGCAGATAGTTAACTTTGTATGGTAACACTGCAACATTTGTATAAAAGAATCGGGTGGATAGAAACTGCCTTTCACTATTAGTCAACAAATAAACAAGATATGAAAATAAATAATTAAGTAAATAAAGTAATGGAATATTTATTTTTGAGAAGAATAAAACAACGGCTGTAGAATACGGAATGAACAGGGGAAGAAAAGAAATGAAGAAAAGAAAGAAAGAAATGAAAAAATGGAAAAATTGGAAAAAAAAATAAAATAAAACTTGAAAAATATAAAGAACAATTCTTATCAACATAAAACAATTCAAAATACATAACTGAATAATTTTGTGTATTGAATAATAAATTAATTGACGTATTTCTAAAATTGTTTACAAAGAAATACATAAACTGTTTAACAGCAAAGCAGAAGTTTGATGTATCATCTAACTTGCGGAAATTTCTGTAACTACTGGTAACAGAAGGAAATATCTGAACTTTCAATTATCGCACAGATCACTGAAGAGAGCAAGCGCTATACAAATAAAGCCCGAAAGATCAAATTGAAAATTCTATAAGGTCAGAAATAATTTCATGGAGAAAACGACTTATTTTTATTGCAGTAAACAATAAATATTAATAAACTTGGAACGAGATATGCAAAAATATTAAATGATGTCTTGCAAGCCTAAAAGAAGGATTTAATGGAGAAATATATACTTTTGAATACTTTACCTGTGTTGTACTTTGCTTAGATAGGACAAAGGATTCGTTTTTTACATAAAAAAAAGAATATTTTACGTTTTTATAAAGAAAAAAATTGTCTTTTTGACCGTAGCTCAGAAAAAAATTGATGAGCATTATTTTGTCTATAAATTTAGGTAAGAAAGAAATAAATCTTACTGATTCAAAATGAAACGTTAATTTATATAGCGTAAGTGTATGTTTTTGTCCCCTTACCCAATTAATGGCGGGAATTTGTAAGATCTCCGTTACATCCACCACATACAACTGAAAATCCAATGACATTTTTTTGGTATTTTGACAGACATTGTAAAATAAAATTTGTTCCTTTTTGCCAGCTAGATCGTTTGTATGGAAAAGGTAGGTGCGATATGAAACCAACAACATACATCTAACAGGAGAGTGAAAAAAATATAATAGTTAAATAATTTCTAGATTTGTAATTGCAAGAAATAGCCGATGTCACCCCTGAAAACCATGTCAATGATTCCACTTTATTCACAACCTCAAAATCTACCTAGAAATCAATCAATTTTCGTTGAAACCCGACCCTGTTGAATTTTGAAGTATTTTGACGGCCATCTTGGAAATGGCGGCCATTTTTTTAAACTTGGAAGGCACAACATACAACTTCAGATGGTGGTCCAACTTTATGCAAAGTCTGAAATCATTTCATTCAGCCATTTCAAAATAATCGCTCGGACAAGAATTATTGGAAGATTATTATAAGAAAAAGGTATAATAATCAGAAAAAACGTAGAATAACAACATGTCATCCCGGCATTGTCTGGCTTACATAATAATTTTGTGACAAATTAAAATATTTACATATTATGAAATACTAGTAGTGAAATGTTAATTCTCTTTAACGACTTCAAGCGGTAAGAGATTCTTTAAATTACCATAAGCTTCTTAGTAGAGGCTCCCAAAATCATTTAATCTGATGACAACTCAAGAATGTGATAAATGTCAGAAAGGTATATCACTGCATTAAAATTTGACTGAAATACTCCCGAAGCAAAAAGGAAGAAACAGGAAATTCCAACATCATAAATCTGAAATACGGCAATTAATATCCCACAGGAATTGAGAAAGAATGATAAAGACAAAACAGAACTACCACGCAACAGAAAAATCACTAACAGTGAAAACCCTATAAACAATTTAGATATCATCAGGTGCTCCGAACGGGTAAGCGCGATCTGCTACACGCATGGCGTCCGTCACATTGCCTCTTAAATGCCCGATTTGTCAATGTTAGTGTTTTTCAGCCCGCTAATAAATCTCTAACCAAACGTATCTATTCTCATAGAGCCATTGTAACGCTCTGTCAAATAATGGTGACGAACGTAAAACTTCTGCAGTAACAATTGCAGCTGTTACAGTGATTACATTGTACGCATTACTTTGATGTATAAGTTTTTGCGACTGATATCTTTTTTTTCAGAAACCTTGGTGTAAACGGTATTTCGAGTTTGCAAGTTGAAATATTTGACACCCTTTCTGAATTAAGGGAACTGTAAGTTCTTATTTGTTGTATTTGTAGTGTTTGTGTTTTGTGGTTGTGTAGCGTCTTTTTTCTTCCGTCCTCTGGTTTTCTTACTTTTGCCTTGTCTCTGGACTTTGATGTATGTATGGGGTAAATGAGCAGGAGACCATAACAGATGTTGTAACTCCAACTACAATAATTGAAATGAGATGTATGGCCATGTCGAAAATTAATTCCTCAGCAGCAGATCTAGAACCTAAACATAGGAAATCCATAATTTCAAGAAAATCAAAAATGCATTAAACTAAACGAAATCTGAATAATCTGTAATATAAAATATATCGAAAGAGGTTTTAGAATTTACATAAATTAAGAAAAATAGTAATTGAACAAATTGTACACATCAGATATAATCTCATACAAGTGCACCATTTCTAAGAAAATTAAAGAGCATGCATCTCCAACACGGGGAATTGTTCTACCAACTCCACACTGCATTTTAAATGTCCTGTATTAAAAATTTCACGAAAGGATATGGAGTAAATGAACATAAGACCACATCACATATATTAATTCCAACTGCAAAAGTTTCAATGAGCTGTATGACCATTTCGAAAACTAATTCCTGATCAGCAGCACTAGAACATAAACATAGGAAATCCATAATTCAAAAAAAAGAATAAAGAAAAGGAAAAAAAGAAAAAAAAAGAAAATAAAAAAAAAAGTTGGAGTTAAGTGTTCATTGTTAGTATTAACATATGTACATAATTGTTGCGTATATTTGTATTTGTACTGTTGTTTGATAGATTTATGTGTACCCTAATGTATTCTGTACGTTTAACAGCATTCCTGTTTATTAGTGAAATGTGGTGTGTTTATGTGTTTGTTTATGCGTTTAAAATTTATGTATGTATATACTCCAAAAGGATATCAAACGCATACTTATTGAACTCGATAAGATGTATAAACCCTTAGTATCAAATTAAGTATGCTTTTTTTATAAAAAGAAGTAATTTCACTATTTCATTCGATTAAAGCGCCAGCCATGCTCGAGCTATATTTGTTCAAAACATGTATAGTCTGTTGGTAGAAACATCCAAAGCCTCCCAACTCTGAATCCAAACCATTTGTTAAGTAGACTTGCATCCCAGTTTCACCATAAAACATGTTAAAATCAGTATAACTTGTACGCAACGTCGGAACATGGCTCAATTTCAGACTAATGTTTAGAAATATTGGAAAATTTCGTTTCTAGCCTACATTTGTGTATTAAGCTGTTTAGCATCACAATAAGTTGATTAGCTTTTCACATTTCTATTTCGGTGCTGGTTCGAAAACCAATTTCATTTAGAAACTTCCAGATTCTAAATTTTAGAAAATTTGGTTCAAAATTAAGGAGTATCTCTCTCTTGCATAGATCTGTCCTAGCTAATTTTGGCTTTTATATTTGGATCGTATTGGTCATTTGTTAAACAGTAACTCGAAAGAACAAAAATCAGTGCAGATAAAATCTAAACGTTGGAAGACCATGTATTAGAAAATGTTTAAAACTGATAGAAAACAAATAACCAAAGCGATCTTATTTTAAAGCCAAAATTATCTAAGGACATAGCTTTGCATGCAGGAGATACTCCTTAGTTTTAGACAAAATTTACAAAAATTTCGATATTGTAAGGTTCCTAGAAATTAATCGGCTTTCGAGTCGGCACCAAGGTACTGACTACTGAGACGGTGAGACGGTAAATACCATCGGGTACTAACAGTCCACCAGCAGAGGCATCCACCCAGTGGTAACAAATAACTAAATACTGAGGTTACTATTAATTTAGTTTCTGCATATGAGCATTTCGACAATTTATGTGTCTTCAGTGCAGATAAAATATCCTATAATAAGACATGATACATCGGCGAACGAATACCGAAGCAAGAATTAGGAAAGGGGGAATTCTTTAATCGTAAATCCAAAATCACGGCCATTCACATCCAACACGAATTGAGACGGTATGACAAAGACAAAACAAATAAACAAAAATAATCAAGAACGCCACAAAATTCAAAACGTATAAGTTCCTTAAAAATCAATTACTGGGTAAAAAATCTGGGCATTGGAAACTATTTTAATTTCGGGATTTATTTTTATATTTTTTACATAAGGATTTATTTAATCTTCTCCAGGTAATGAAAAAGTAAAAAAAA
>MJUU01008366.1:0-14447 GCA_002080025.1 Modiolus philippinarum | reverse complement strand
ATATGGTCGTGTATAACCACGAAATTTACCTACCTGATTTTAAAATTCCAAGCGACGGCAGAATTATTTTTTTAGAGATTACCTTTAATTTGTTCTAATCTATGATATATTGGATGTAATTTATTAAGCCCAGTAATGCCTTAATTTATAAGATATTTTCTATTTAACAGGTCAAGTACGTAGTGTTGACACATACATAAGATGACTTTATCAGAATAATACCATTTTCTGGCTGCATTTCTTTTCGAAAGGCTTATTGGCACTGAGCTTTTATACATCATATGCTTCTTTATTACCCTAGATTAAACATACGAAAGGATATCCACGCTACCACAAAAAAAGGAAGCCGAGTGTTTGCTAGTCGAACCAGCAAAAGGTTCAGTGCCTTAATCATGTCATCAAAATTCCATAAAAAGTAATTTGTGTAAGTGATAATAGATAAGAATGCGTGCTTTTTGTTACAACAAATGAACTGTAGATCAGAAAATTTGAAAGACTATTTAATAAGTTGTCCCGATTTGAATCTAATCAATTTACTTGGAAGGGTTGTATGAAGTGTAGAAAATTCATGATTACAAGTATTTAATTTTGGCATTCCCGTATTCTATGAATTTTCTGCATTGAGTATATTCCCCTTTCGATTGAAATGAGAAATCAATTATATAATAAAACATAATTACTTTTCAATTGATTTAAGTTTTACTTAATATGAAGTCTGATCTGTTAGAAGTGAAATTTAATTTATTCTTTTTTTTAAATAAAAATTATATTTTAGCTAAAAGGAACATGAATGGATAAACCCTTTTAAAGAAACTGCCAGTTTTGACCGAACTGTTTACTTTTGATTAACACTTTAATCAAATTGCATGGCAGAAATGTCTTCTCAAATCCATGGCGGAATGTTTAATCTTAAAACAACAGAAATCAAAGCCATTGCATTATTGCCATTATCTCCTAAAAACATATGTTTAAATGTTAAATTTAGAAGTCATACATACGAACATTTCAAAGCGTAATATAGACAATAATGAAAAAAGTTCGTTGCGTTTTTAATGTGAATGCCTAATAAAAATGGTTTGTTGTCATTTATATATATATCAAATTATTATAAAATAGAATCTGTCTTCTGTGATAAATATGTATTGGATTTGGTTTGGTTTTGATATAATGCAGAGTGCCCACAAATAATCTGAGAAACAATCTTATATGTAGTAATAATCTATTTTCAGCAACAGTGACCTTGATCTTGTGGGTATAAACCTGGAAATCGATAGGCCTCTATCTTGGGTGGTAATTAAGCATGTGACCAAGTTTGGTTTTGAATCTATACAGGAAACTCAAGTTCTCATCTGGAAACCAAAAAGATGGGTGTACGAAAATTTTAGTCAATTTTTAGCAACTGTGACCTTGGGGTACCAACCTCGAAATCAATAGGGTTCTGTCTTGGGTGATAAGTAAGCATGTGACCAAGTTTGATTTTTATGCAATGAAGAATACTCAAGTTATCATCCGGAAACCAAAATGTTATTGAAATTTTAGTCTATTTTTAGCAACTGTGAACTTGACCTTGAATGTACCAACCTGAAAATCAGTAGGGTTCTGTCTTGGGTGATAATTAAGCATGTGACCTAGTTTGGTTTTGATCCAATGTAAAATACTCAAGTTATCATCCGGAAACCAACATTTTATTGAATTTTTTGTCTATTTTTAGCAACTGTGACCTTGAACTTGCAGGTACCATCCCGGAAATCAATAGGCTTCCGTTTTGGGTGATAAGTAAGCGTGTGACTAAGTTTGATTCTTATCCAATGAAGGATACTGAAGTTATCATCTGGAAACCATAATTGTATTGAAATTTTAGTCTATTTTTAGCAACTGTGACCTTGACCTTGAAGGTACTAACCAGAAAATCAATAGGGTTCTGTCTTTGGAGATAAGTAAGCATGTGACCAAGTTTGGTTTTGATCCGATGCAGGATACTTAAGTAATCATCTGGAAATCAAAATTTTATTGACATTTTAGTCTATTTTTAGCAACTATGACCTTGACCAGCCTGGAAATCGATAGGGTTCTGTCTTTGGTGATACGTAAGCATGTGACCAAGTTTGATTTTTATCCAATGAAGGATACTCAAGTTATCATCTGGAAACCAAAATGTTATTGAAATTTTAGTCTATTTTTAGCAACTTTGACCTTGACTTGAAGGTATTAACCTGAAAATCAATAGAGTTCTGTCTTGGTTGATAAGTAAGCATGTGACCAAGTTTGGTTTTGATCCGATGCAGGATACTCAAGTTATCATCCGGAAACCAAAATCGTATTGAAATTTTAGTCTATTTTTAGTTACTGTGACCTTGACCTTGAGGGTACCAACCTGGAAATCGATAGGGTTCTGACTTGGGTGATAAGTAAGCATGTGACCAAGTTTGATTTAATCCAATGAAGGATACTCAAGTTTTCATCCGGAAATCAAAACGATGGACGTACGGATCAGGGTAAACCTTAATGCCCCCGACCGCCTAGCGGCGGGGCATAAAAAGGATTTCCTTGAGAAAATCCGATATTAGTTTATACTTATTGACTGGTTATGAAGAAATAGCAAGTTTGTTGTCCCCGAGACCCTGACTATTGACCGAGGCGTAGCAGAGGTCAATATTTAGGGAACATGGGGACAACAAATTTGGTATTCCCGAATAAAAAGTCTATAAGTGTTTTATTATACTGAAAACACACAATTTAAAAGTTTTGAATCATTTCTCTAATTTTTAGTATTTGTTTTCTAAATTTTGTATTCTTATTAAAACATAAACAATTGCATCTTTTCTCATCAACAAAATTAATTCTGCTGCAAAGTGATAGTATTCACTGTAATTTGCATGGCTAGCTTAGAGTTGTCTCTTGGAAACAATGATGTCAGAGCATTCTGAATTATCATCAGAGAATTTTTATCCAATAGAAAAGCAAGAAAAAAAATCGGGAAAAATTTTCATACTGCCAGTCAATAGCCTGAGAATCTATTGATCGGTAAGTAGTTACAAAATTGGAAAAGGTGAAAAATAGTAATTTTATTTTAGAAATTTTAGTAGTAATGTTCATATACTGAGGTATAATAAATCATGATTATTTCAGTGTACTAACATATAACAGTCTTTCCAGTCTACCTATTGGAGTATTTGACAACCTTTTTAGTTTAAATAATCTGTAAGTACACATATATACGAAAGGTCTTTCCACATAACTAAGAGGTATGTCAATTAAATTTTAGCACGAGAGTTTGTCAAACTAATACATAGATCTCTCTTTCTTGTTGTCAAAGTTTACTTTCAATTCAGTTATAAGAATTGCTTCAATATTCTGCTTTTTGATATCCATCCTAGTAATAATCCATAATCCATAATCATTTTTTTTATTACCAGTATATACATGTAATACTAAAGAATTAAAGCACAACTTTTTCCTTGTATTTGAAGATCTCTTTGCTCTCATGGACTCAACAAAAATTATTCCAGGATACAAAAATGATCATTTAGGAATTATTTTTAGTTTTTCTGCTAGTCTCACAAAGCACTAGAATTACAGATAATTGATTAAGAAAATATTGTAAATTCAAATCCAAATGAAGAAGTATTGACGTCACTTAATCAGAAAAAATGTGAATTAGAATACAACATTTTGTTGAAGGCCTCATTCTCTGTTCTCGTGCTAACTGCCATGAGAATGGAGAAAGATGCACAGACTATTTCTGTAAATTAGAAAAGAAAGCATTCATTAATAAAACTATGGTTGAAATAATAGATTATATAGGTAGCCATATATCAGATCAACCCAAAATTATGAGTGAATTGGAACACATTTACCAAAAACATTATTCCTAACATAAATTGACTTTCGAAGATGAACCTTTTTTATGCATGATGTTGGATTGAATAAAGATGAAAGAGAGTTATGTGAGGGTAACTTATCAAAGAATGATAGCTTTACTGTGGATTTTTATAAATTCTTCTGGAGAGATATTGGACCTTTTCTATTTCAATCTTTAAAGTTTGGTTATGAATTCGGTTGCTTCTCAGAGTTTCAGCGTCAGAGTATCATAACATAAATTCCAAAAGAAGGACAGACGACAGATCGGAAACTGGCGTCTTGTTAGTTTATACTGATATAAAAATTGCATCAGTTGTGATTGCAAACCGTTTCAAACAAATACTTCCTTCTATCATCAGTGATACTCAAAAAGGTTTTTTGGGTCTGGAGCTTGAATGTCAGATAACTGCTAGTAGTCTCTTGTTATTTCATGTTTATGTCCGTATATTTAGTTCTTTCAGTTTCATTTTTCACAATTGACTCAGTCCTGTTGCCAACTGAAGTTTACTGTTGTTACGATTGTTTTTTTTATTTATCACATTGGCTAAAGGGGTAAGGTTTGGACCCAATAAAACTAGTATAACCCCGCCGCAGCAGGTTTGCGCCTGTCCTTAGTCAGGAAATTTATTTGTTT
This sequence comes from Modiolus philippinarum, assembly GCA_002080025.1. Taxonomy (NCBI): domain Eukaryota; kingdom Metazoa; phylum Mollusca; class Bivalvia; order Mytilida; family Modiolidae; genus Modiolus; species Modiolus philippinarum. The sequence goes on along the minus strand of MJUU01008366.1, from coordinate 9,952 downwards.
GTCTTGTCTGTTTTCTAGTTAGTTCACTTTATGTCTATGGAAGTCTAGGATGATGTTTATTTCGCTGAACTTGATTACTCTTTTTAAGGGGCCAACTCCGACCTGCCGTTGGGTGAGGGGTTTCTTCACCGTTCATTGAAGATCTTATGGTGGCTTTGAGTTGTTATTACTCCCCTTTGGGTCGTTGTCTCTTTGACACATTCCCCGTTTCCCTTCTTTTTCCTATTTATGAAGAATAGGTTTAATGCAAGACTATTGTATGACTTGATGTAGTATCTGGAAGAAAATGATTTACAGGGTTTGTTACTGTTGATTAATATTGAAAAAGCTTTCCATTCTATTGAGCGGATTTTTTCTAGAAAAGGTATAAGTCAGTTTTAATTTTGGTCCTTCAGTATTATATTGGTAAAAACATTATATCCTTATGCAAAAAGTTGTGTTATTAATGATGGTCATCGAGGTTGTCGTCAAGCGGATCCATTATCTCCTTATTTATTCATTATTTGCGTAGAGTTACTTGCTATGCAATTAAAATATAATCAAAATGTAAAAGGATTTATTATAGATGGGAAGGAAATATGTTGATGACACTTTTTTAATGCTTGATGGTAGAGAACAATCACTGCATGAGTCAAGTCTCCGGACTGAAAATGGATAATAGAAAAAACAAAGGTTGTTTGGGTTGGAAATAAGAGATATATAGTATATCCTTCCGGATCAAGTGGATTACGATATTTCTCCAGTTTGAGATACTTAAATTTGTGATTTTCAACATGCGTGCTTAAGCGAGCATGTTAAAATCAGAAATTTTAGTATCGAGAATGGAGAAATATCGTAATCAACGAGCAAACGGAAGGATATATTGTTTCTCCAATGACTTTTACTGTGTTTCAGGTGCATATTCAATGGTTCAGCACGGTTTTCAACGTTTGCCGCGCTATCTGAAAGCCTAGTAACGATGACGTCACAATAGACTTTATGAATGAAATGAAATGTTGCGGGAAACAACACGTAGAGATTGAACCAACGTGTGGATTAAAAATAATACGTATTTTTAACCAACTGGGTTAACACACTGAGTATTGGAGAAAATCTGATCTGATTCTTTGTCCAGATAGAAACTTTGATTGGTCTTCTTCTAACTTTAAACTTCTCACTCAATCTCAACATTATGCCTTAAATTTTCGGAAAAGATAATTTATATATCAAAATTATTAAATAGCTGGCAGCACAGGAAACTTACACTCCTTGGGAAAATTACATTGATTAAAACATTAGCTTTGCCAAAATTAATTCATCGTTTAACACCATTACCTAATATAGATCAGAACTTGACGAACGAAATAAATAGTTATTTTTCAATATCATTGGGGATGGAAAAAATGAGAAAATTAAACATTACAGTCTTGTTGCAGAAGAAGAAGATTGGGGACTTAAAATGATACACTTGCATTCTTTCAATACATACTTGAAGACAAGTCCGGTTCGAAGATTCTTTTTAAATTTGCCTGGAAAATGGCAGGCTATATTTCATTCAATGTTAAAAAAGATTGGGGGGGGGGGGGTATTAAGCATTTTTCTCTGCAAAAAGAAAAACTTTTAGAGGATCTGATAAATTAAGGAACCCTTTCTGGAGGGACGTCATGCGTTGTTTTATATTTTCTAAACCAGTTTTGAAAATTAACTTGCAGGAATGTCTCTCGCTGCATATTTTAATTTTCATTCCAGTAGACGATTTCCACTTGTATAACAAATGGTTTGCTGCTGGAGTAGAAAATTTATGTCATATTTTTGATTTTGAGAAAAAAAATTTTTTTATTTACTTTTGAGCAGAAAAAAGCGAAAGTTGGTACAAATAAGTTTATGGGGTATTTTAGCCTATTATCAACAATACCAACAAAAGTGAAGAGGTGTGTCCGAAATAACATCTCTTTTTCGAAAAATTTCATACCGATGGACACCTTTCTAGAAAGTCTTATTTACAGTAGGGATAAAAAATTTGTATATAAAGATTTAAAAACATTGTTCATTTCCCGAATGAAAAATTTCTGAAAGGGGAAAATGAATTACAAACAGATGTTTTTGATTACAAATCTAAATTTTTTTCTGATAAATGTTGCAAGGATACATATTTGTACAATTTCCAATATAAATTTATACACAGGATTGTTCCTACAAATACATTTCTTTATAAAATTCATTTAAAGGATGACCAACTGTATTCTTTTTGTAGAAGGGAGTACGAAACAGTTGTGCACTTATTTTTTAACTGTGAAGTAACTGCCAAATTTTTATATAATTTCTGTGACTGTCTGAAATTGTTCTATATTTAATCTGGAAAATTTTTTATAAAAGAGAGTTAAAAATATATCTACAAATGTAAGTTTGAAAAAGCTTCTTTGTATTGTTGGGTTGAAAAACAAAATTCAAAATTACTTTGTACTTGAACTGTATGTGGCTAAAACACATGGTAAAGTAGACAGGTTGAAAAAGTTTTGGACCCCTATTCAATCAATTTTTCCAGTTACGATTTTATAGAGTTATGATTTAATAACAAGCAATAAATACAACACAAAAACATTTTAACAACATATAAATAATAAAAATATTTTCCATATGTAAATTGTTTGTAATATTATGAAAGAGAGGTGAGTGAGAGATTGTATAAGAGTTGATTCAAAATAATATAATATGAAATAGAAAGGAAATGGGGTAAATGTCAAGGAGACAACATCCCATATCCAGGTTAAAAAGACCCAAAACAAAGCATCTAGGGGTCACCGTACGGTCTTCAACACAGTGAGAAACCTCACACCAAAAGCAAGCCCTAAATGGCTCCCAAAAGGTAAAAAATGGAATAAATCAATAGAAACAAACCAGATCCAGTAACCCAAATATCAAGAACCAAAAAGTTTATAAGAAGACAAGGACAAGCCAATGACCGACATATTCCTGACTTGGGACAGGCGCAAAAATTGCGGTGGGGTTAAACTCGTTTATTTGGATCCAATCCCTCCCTCTTTGTGTGGTGAATGGCTAAAAATAAATACACAAAAAGACTCAAAGTAAAAATCAAACAAGAAAAACGGCAAACTTATCAAACAACGGCAGGAGAATACCGAGGGAACAAAGGGGTGAAATTCACAAAAATCGAAGTCCAAAGACAGGGCAAAAACAAGAACACAGAAAACAATGACGTTAGACACAAAAACAATGACGCCAGACAGACACAAAGCACAGATTTTATAATATTCTTTAGCAAATCGCGATAGCAATACTTACTACATGTATGTGTGTAAATAATGTAAATTTCAGCGATAACTTTCGATTTAAATTTCTGGATCTTTTAACTTAAGGATGTTCGCTGGTCATGTTTATGCTTGCATCCGTTAAATTAGCTTTGAGACCTAGTAACCTGAAAATTTTGCACACATACTGGCCTCTCAATGATACTGACGATGTCTACTGAAATTTATGATTATTCTTGACCAAACCCTTCCGGAAACTGATTTTTCTTCTGAAGTGCGATAGTGATCTACCAGCAGACTAGGCTCCTTAAGCTAGCGACGAGGAACACTTGACCAATCTTTCAAAATTACGTATTGTCTTTTTCTCTCCTTTCAAGATTGTGGTCATTGAGTAAGTAGTCCACCTGTTTTAAGTTTTATTCGTATGTTTTTATACTATAGGGAAACGGGACAGACAAAGGGGAGGTTTGTGTACCCATAAACCGGTAAAAACCTACCGATGGCATTTGCTAGTGCCGGTACATGTACCAAGTGTCTTTCCTGTTTAGTTCCCTGGCAGATTGTGGCATGTTACAATAATTTTAAGCCATTGTAGGTGTTTCCTGTTATCCATTTTTTTTTCATTATGTATTCCTGTCAGTTTTTCGGAATTCTCTGGTTTTATCCATTTAAAAGTTTAATCGTTTTTTGCCCGGTGACTCCCTTATGTTTTCCCTCAATTTCATTTTATGCATCTTTTAGAGCAATTTGACAAAATTTAATTTGATTGGCGTTATTTTGTCACATTCATTTTTGGTTCAACATTGCTAATGTCAAACCAATAAAAAATGCAAAGGTGTTTAGTTTTCCGCCATTTTTTGAAGCACTAGTATTTAAAAAAAATCGGTAACATATCAACTTCTTTAGCATATATTACTTAATTGTATACTCCCGCAAACAAAGTTTGGGGGGGGTATATAGGATTCACCGTGTCCGTCCATGTACCGTGTCAGCGCATGTTCTCCTAAAGGGCTGCTTGGATTTTGATGAAATGTTACACAGTAGTAGTACATCACCTGAAGATGTGCATGAAGTCATATGTTGTGCCGGAAATTTTGAAGGGGGATTATTTGTTTTTGAATATTTTCTCGAAAGGGGGGGGAGGACGAACCTTGTCAGCGCATGTTCTCCTAAACGACTGCTTGGATTTTGATGAAATATTACACAATTGCAGTACACAACCTGAAGATGTGCATTAAGTAAAATGGTTGTTTTCTGAAATTACTTCGCTTTTTTATTGTTTAAACTTGTAAAAAAGAAAGAAAAATAAAGACACAGAACAAAAAGTAATAGCAATATTAAGTCTAAATACGCAAAAAAATTATTGCAACGTTCTTAACATTACGGACATTTCCGAATAACAAAGTATTGAAGTTACTGTGAATTGTTGTTCTGCATATGCGCATTACGACAACTTATAATTCATCAGTGCAGATCAAATCAAAACGTTTGGAAATCCATGAACCGAAATATGTGTTAAAGCTGATGGAGAACCAATTAACAAGAGGATCTAAATAGGAAAACCAAAATCAGTTAAGGACAGAGCTATGCAAGAGGGAGATACTCCTTAGATTTAACAAAATTTCTTAAATTAAGATTATATTCTTAAAAGTTATATGCTATTAAATAAGAGAATATCTTCATCAACCGGTTGCATCTCATATGAGATTATCTTGGTATTTAAATACATTTGTTAAAGGGAATGTAATATTAATATGTTTGAAAAAATGCTATATGTAAACTAACATTGTTATTTCAGTGACCTTGGAATGAATAATTTATCGAGTTTCCCTGCAGCTATATTTGACAACCTCTTTACATTAAAACATCTGTGAGTATTTGTCAAAAGTAAGGACCAGAAGAGAGAAATGAGTAACTATTCCTCTGCGGAAGTTTAATGCTAATATAAGACTGACAAGCAAAGTAAGAACATCGCAAACTTCTTTTTCTGGAATAAACGATAATGTAATTATAGGTTTCATTGTGAGTGAGGCTTGTATATCGCTTATCAACTCGGAGGTAGTTACTGCTTGAAAATCTTGTAAATCGGCGCCCTCCGCAGATTGCACGGTTTTGTATAATCTGTGCTTCCATCTTGCATTTTTGCAGTGTGCACCCGGGCGCAGATTGCAAACTGAAGGGCACAGATTGCAATTATTGAGGCACAGATTGCAAGAATTTGCGCGCAAATTGCAACGGTAATTAATGTTTAGCCAACCTATTAGCATTTGCATTATGAATGATATACTGTTAACAGGTAGTAAAGAAGACGAACTTAAGAAAGTTACACTGGCTGTTATCACCGATTTATATAAAACGTGAATTAAATAACCCGATCCTTTTCTCTTGTTTTAGATCTAAATCCTTCCCTCGCTTTTACCATATTACATTTTCACTGAATACAATCCTAACCAATTCCCTGACTATAACCCAATACTTTCCCTCAATTCAACCATAACCCTTTCCCTTACCATAACCCAATCCCATTTCTATAACCCTAACCCTTTCGTTAGATATATTCGTTACCCAGTCCCTGACTAGAACCCTTACCCTTTCCACGACTATAACTCTAACCCTTTCACTGAAAATAACCCTAACCATTTACATGATTTAAACCCTAACCTTTACCATTAATATAACCTATGCTCCGTATGATGCAATATGCGTCCGTTAATATGCAATTTGCGTCCCGAAATATGCAATCTGCACCCCAAAATGTGCAATCCGCGCCCCGAAATGTGCAATATGCGCTCCATTCCATGCAATCTTCGCACAAACACATTCGTTATATTTCTTGCAATTTGCGCTTAATGGGCGCAGAATGCATAAAACTTCACGATTTGCGGAGGGCGCAGATTGACAATAATCATACGTTCGATCATTATGCAACTCGGGCTATTTAATTACCCAATAATAATTAACGAGCTTCAGCGAGAGTTGATAACAAGCGATATACGAGCATCACGAGTTATGAAACCTATTTCTCTTATGATAAATTTTATTTGTAAACTCTTCTGTCGTGTTTTCCCAATCTCTAAATTTCGTTTGTTGTGTTTGTTAGTACATTGAAAGTTGATAATGTACTTTAAACTTATCTTAATTATGAATGAAAAGTATAACAATAAATTTTCCCTATAAACAACGGTAAGTGTTGTAGATGTAGGAACTATGTTGCATAAACAAATGTACACAACAATCAATAGCAATGACAAGTACATGGTTCAACGCTGGTGACTAACCTGGGCTTCTTTTCAGAAAGCTTGGTTGAATTGCAATTTCAGTTTTGCACATCTATGATAAAATTAATTTCTGCTTCTCAGTTGAGCGAAAATGTTTCGAATCATTTGTAATGAAATGTAATGTTGTAAGTTTCTCTGTATCTGTGGTAACTAATCCCGATGTCAATTTTGTCAACATCATTACATCAACACCGGAAGGAAACATGTTTTAGCAATAAAATAATATATTTTGAAGTGGCAAAAACATATTCAACTGTTTTTGGAGAATGAATTTATATGTGTGTACACACGAAGGTCATTTTTTTTTTATTTCTTCTTCTTTCCAATAAAATTAAAAAACAATGCAGACGATATGAAATGAGCATGAAGTTAAATATAACAAAAGGATTTCCATGACGTGGTTTTGACCTGATTAAAGGCCAATGAAATGATAGCATGTAAGTTCTCACTAAGTGATATGAAAATTATCCAATCGTGTAAGAAATAGATATTGCTGCTACATCATAATAGAATTTCAGCTACTGCATATAGCTATATATATATATATATACACTTTCAGTTTGAACAATGTGAATAGCACGAGTATAAATACTGTTTATATTTCAACTCTACCCGAGTCTTTCTCAAAACAACATAGAATAGAATGCAAGAATAAACTATTTACAAAAAACTACACTACAAAACTTAATTTAATCAGTAAACTACATGTCGGAGACTGAAGGCGTGACCTCAATTATAGTGATGTGAAAAAAATTTTTTGTTGTTTTCTGTTCATGATTTTTTATAGCAAAATTTTCTATTTTTGAACTAAGGCTTTATTGATCTATAGTCCTGATATTAAGACTGGGTTTTAAACGATCAATCCAGTAGCTTTCTTTTGATCTTCTCTGGTTCACATTCCACGATATATTTTAATCTATTGCAATGACTTGAATATTTTGCCAGTTGTGATTCTGAGTATTAAAATGGATTGCAGTGGCCTGGTACTGATCTTTGTTTTCGATATGGTTACGGTGCAAGTTAATGCGAAGATTGAGCGCATTTCTTGTCTCACCAACGTATTGTTCTTTACAGACAGAACATGTAACCAGATAGATGACATCGGGCGATTTACATGATAATTGTCAAAATATTTTGAAAATATCACCGGTAGCTGTACTTTGAAAAGTTTCAGTCGTGGAACTATATTTACACAATTTACAACGTCTATCCCGACATGTTGTAAACTGGCCTTTCTCGGCTGATGGTAGTTTAGCTCTGACAAGGATGTCTTTCGGGTTCTTTGGTCGGCGAAAAGATACAAGTGGGGGTTCAGGGAAGAGGGCTTTCATTTTGGGTGAAGTATGGAGAACAGGCATACATTCTTGGGATATTTTTGACAGGTGTGGCAACTTGGGATGGAAGGTAGTAACCCACGGAATACAAGAATTTTTCTTCTTCTTGCCTCGATATTGTAATAATTGAGTTCGATCAATTGATGACACTTTTTGAATTGTTTTTTCAGCATCTTTTTCTTTATAGCCTCTGTTAACAAGATGTTGTTTAAGTTCTTTGCTCCTTTGTTTAAATGTCTGTTCTTGTGAGCAGATACGGCGTATTCGAGTTGAAAGACCATACAGTACCGCATTTATGCAATGTCTTGGATGACAACTACTAGGGAGCAAATAAGCGTGTGCATCTGTTGGTTTAGTATGCAAGTCAAAATCAATATTTTGACTTTTGCATACTCCTCCCCAAAATACACAAAGAAGAAATTCCCGGCCGACCAATAGTCAACTGTATTGGTCATCCCACAGAAAAAATTTCCCAGTTTCTTGATTTCCATCTTCAACCTTTTGTCGAAAATTTACCTTCTTTTGTGAAAGATACGACTGATTATATCAACAAAACACCCTCTGTAGACCTTCCGCCCAACACAATTTTGGTTACTTTAGACGTGACCTCTTTATACACCAACATACCTCATGATGACGGAATCGAGGCCTGTCGTAAAGTGTGGGATAGTAGAACTATAAAATCACCTTCCACTGAATCTCTTGTCAAGCTTTTGAGTTTAGTTCTTACACGTAACAACTTCGTTTTCGATAACGAGAATTTTCTTCAAGTTAATGGGACTGCAATGGGTACAAGAGTAGCACCATCATACGCCAATATTTTCATGGGGGACTTGGCACAGCGCATGTTACACGATGCACCATATAAACCATATAGCTGGCTGCGCTTTATTGATGACATTGAAATGAAATGGACAGACACAAGATCTAACCTGGATGAATTCATTGAATTTATTAATAATTACCACCCGTCCATCAAGTTCACCGTAAACATCCCAGAAACAACGAATACATTCCTCGATACAACATCTACACTTGTCGATGGCCAAATTGATTTTGACTTGCATACTAAACCAACAGATGCACACGCTTATTTGCTCCCTAGTAGTTGTCATCCAAGACATTGCATAAATGCGGTACCGTATGGTCTTTCAACTCGAATACGCCGTATCTGCTCACAAGAACAGACATTTAAACAAAGGAGCAAAGAACTTAAACAACATCTTGTTAACAGAGGCTATAAAGAAAAAGATGTTGAAAAAACAATTCAAAAAGTGTCATCAATTGATCGAACTCAAGAAGAAGAAAAATTCTCGTATTCCGTGGGTTACTACCTTCCATCCCAAGTTGCCACACCTGTCAAAAATATCTCAAGAATGTATGCCTGTTCTCCATACGTCACCCAAAATGAAAGCCCACTTCCCTTAACCCCCACTTGTATCTTTTCGCCGACCAAAGAACCTGAAAGACATCCTCGTCAGAGCTAAACTACCATCAGCCGAGAAAGTACAGCTACCGTTGATATTTTCAAAATCTTTGGACAATTATCATGTAAATCGCGCAATGTCATCTATCTGGTTACATGTTCTGTCTGTAAAGAACAATACGTTGGTGAGACAGGAAATGCGCTCAATCTTCGCATTAACTTGCACCGTAACCATATCGAAAACAAAGATCAGTACCAGGCCACTGCAATCCATTTTAATACTCAGAATCACAACTGGCAAAATATGCAAGTCATTGCAATAGATTAAAATAGATCGTGGAATGTAAACCAGGGAAGATCAAAAGAAAGCTACTGGATTGATCGTTTAAAACCCAGTCTTAATATCAGGACTATAGATCAATAAATGCCTTAGTTCAAAAATAGAAATTTTTGCTATAAAAAATCATGAACAGACAACAACAAAAACATTTTTTCCACATCACTTTAATTGAGGTCACGCCTTCATTCTCCGACATGTAGTTTACTGATTAAATTAAGTTTTGTAGTGTAGTTTTTTGTAAATAGTTTATTCTTGCATTATATTCTATGTTGGTTTGGGGAAAGACTCGGGTAGAGTTGAAATATAAACAGTATTTATACTCGTGC